>NIVC01000249.1:270000-382500 GCA_002269645.1 Macrostomum lignano
CATTTGGCGGCCCGCAGCGCACGGAACTCGCTTAGATTCAGACACGCGAGACAGGCGGGCTGGCAGACAGCTCTCTGACTGCTCAAGCCGGAAATTCCAGGGCCCTGGCACGAGGCCCCGGCCCAGTCCAGTCCAGTCAGTCCACCTTGCTCACCGCCATATTCTCAATCAATCCAATCACTATTAATGAGAGCCCTCAGTCTTTGTTCCTCTCCGTTGCTCGTCTCATATTTTCTGTCGCTCTTAAGTGGATTTCATACGGCCGCTTGTCCGTATGGCGAGACAATCGCTTGGCTGCTTGCTGCCAGGTTGTGGCACGTGGAGCGGGTGGCCACCTTTATTGATTTAAATCTGGGGAATTCCTTTGTCATGAACCTGCGCCTCTGACTCTTTCTTGGCCGTTTTCTGGGCTGCGCCATTTCATTTTTGTTGGTTGCTCTCGCTATCTCTGGCCCCTCCTGCCTCTCTCTGGTCTCTCCCGCCTCTCTCTGGCCTCTCCCGCCTCTCTCTGGTCCCTCCCGCCTCTCTCTGGTCTCTCCCGCCTCTCTCTGGCCCCTCCTGCCTCTCTCTGGTCTCTCCCGCCTCTCTCTGGCCTCTCCCGCCTCTCTCTGGTCCCTCCCGCCTCTCTCTGGTCTCTCCCGCCTCTCTCTGGCCCCTCCTGCCTCTCTCTGGTCTCTCCCGCCTCTCTCTGGCCTCTCCCGCCTCTCTCTGGTCCCTCCCGCCTCTCTCTGGTCTCTCCCGCCTCTCTCTGGCCCCTCCTGCCTCTCTCTGGTCTCTCCCGCCTCTCTCTGGCCTCTCCCGCCTCTCTCTGGTCCCTCCCGCCTCTCTCTGGTCCCTCCTGCCTCTCTCTGGTCTCTCCTGTCTCTCTCTGGTCCCTCCTGCCTCTCTCTGGTCCCTCCTGCCTCTCTCTGGCCTCTCCCGCCTCTCTCTGGTCCCTCCTGCCTCTCTCTGGTCCCTCCTGCCTCTCTCTGGCCTCTCCCGCCTCTCTCTGGTCCCTCCTGCCTCTCTCTGGTCCCTCCTGCCTCTCTCTGGTCTCTCCTGTCTCTCTCTGGTCTCTCCCGCCTCTCTCTGGTCCCTCCTGCCTCTCTCTGGTCTCTCCTGTCTCTCTCTGGTCCCTCCTGCCTCTCTCTGGTCTCTCCTGTCTCTCTCTGGCCCCTCCTGCCTCTCTCTGGTCTCTCCTGTCTCTCTCTGGTCTCTCCCGCTCCCATGTCCCTAGTCTCTAAAACTTTCTCTAAGGCAGCCTTCAATAAAAGTATTGACTTACACACAGGGACTGGGTGGGTGCTTGGCATGCTCGGCACAATTGCCTCACCGACTGTCAGAAATTTTCCACAGCCAGGCTTTGGTTGCGTCAATCAGGAGTCGCAGTCCACTCGTACCGGGTTGTGCTGTAAGAATACTTCCTAGTTAGTTCTATGCTAATTGTTCACGGCTATTTAAGCTTCCCTTATAGACTTGAAGCTAAGGCAGAGAGAAGCCACTTGTCTCAACTTCAACTGTAAATCTCTCTTCACTTGCGTATAAAGTTAGGCCAAAACACTTGCGTAACTTCGTCCAGGGCCCGAGGAATCCCCACGTCCGTGATCCAGCTACCTGCAAAATTAAACTATCTGAGGATAGGGGTGAAAATATTCAGGCAGAAATTAGGCTGACAGGCAGCCAAAATGATTTACAATCTGTAATAATGCCAGGTAAATAGCAGTAAACATCAGACAGACAGACAGACAGACACTAAGAAACTAAGACAGGCAAATGCAGACACCAAGACAGACAGACAGACAGACAGACACTAAGACATTAAGACAAACACTAAGACAGACACTAAGAAACTAAGACAGGCAGGCAGACACTAAGACAAACACTAAGAAACTAAGACAGGCAAACGCAGACACCAAGACAGACACTAAGAAACTAAGACAGGCAAACGCAGACACTAAGACAAACACTAAGAAACTAAGACAGGCAAACGCAGACACCAAGACAGACACTAAGAAACTAAGACAGGCAAACGCAGACACCAAGACAAACACTAAGAAACTAAGACAGGCAAACGCAGACACTAAGAAACTAAGACAGGCAAACGCAGACACCAAGACAGACACTAAGAAACTAAGACAGGCAAAGACAGACACTAAGAAACTAAGACAGGCAGATAAACAGACAGACAAGCAGACACTAAGATACAGAACTCAAGTGTAGCACTGGTGTAGAGCAGTTGAGGTTGGAATTGCTGTTCACTCAGCAGGGGGATATCCGCATCGCTAGGATAGCCTATTGTTCCTCAGTTCCCTGGTCAAAATATCAAAAGGATCTTGCATGGCTTGGTTCGTCATGCGTTGCTAAGGGTCTAATTTTTTACAGTCAAATAAATGCTCTGACTTCCGGCGCTGTCAGCTACCGCTGCGCGCCCTCTCGAGTCTGAAGTGCCCCCCCCCCCCACCAAATGCTTTGGTGCAGGCCTGCCTGTTTTCGGCTCGACTTGCTGCATTGCTTGCTTCAAAAGATTTTCCTGGAAACCTCTCCTCTGCTTATAGACTTGCTTGGACTCTCCGTATTCACACCTGAAGTGTCTGTAGCCAAGCCAGACACTTATGACTGACTGACTGACTGACTGACTGACTCGGGTCATTTTTTTCGCAGAAATTACGCAGCCAGCCTGCATGGTTGTCAAGCAAGCAAGCAAGCTTTTTTTGGTAGGCCAAAAATCAAACCACGTAGGAAAGTTACGCGAAGACAGGCGGACAGAAGCTGCAGGCGTTAAAGCAGCAGAATTGCGCGTCTTTTAATTGGCCGCATAGTTGCTATAGTTGCTACCCCGATACGATCAGGATGAAGCATCTTGACAGTGAGAAGAGGGAAGTGTTAATCTCAGACTCACTATTATGTTCTACACGCTTGACATGCTCTTGACACCTCTAGGGGAATTCTTGGGGGGTGTTGAGAAGAAGAGTGAAAGTTGAGTCTGCGGGGCTTCATATATTGAGTTTGAGAAGTCTCTTTAACAGCCCACGCGACTTGGATACTGTCGGGGCATTGTTGACCTTCACTGTTTCTAGCATCCAGAGGGCGCATGGACTGCAGGGCTGGCCATCTGTCAGCTAAAAATAGTTTCCACTCCTATATAGCGGACTGAGAATTGCTTTTAGCTTCCACACAGATTCTGCAACACAAAGTGCCGCTGGCGTTGTGCTATCCATGCGCTCAGTCTCCGCGTGTGCACAGCTGCTCTGTCGGGTATATGTAGCTTAGCAACCGCTGTGTGAGATGGGATTAAATAACGATTATGAGTAACTAGACTACAGCGAGCTGCTGTATCTTGCTAGCTTTATTGGGTCACACATTCTTCTATATTAGCCGTGACTGCGATTCTGTTTATTATTAAAATACAAGCGTGTATATCATTACTAATTATGCATTAATTCGATGTTTTGGCTTTGCCGTGGACAATTTCATTAGCTTAGCACTGCTAATGAGTCTCGCTGCACTTCTCTCTCGAGGCCGTTTTCAAGCAGCGAGTTGAGCTCTTAGCCCGGAGGGTCTTTTAAAGCCGTTTGATCCTTCAGCACCCCCTCGGGGGTTCGAGACCAGCGGCTCATGTTAGCTCATTTTGCCCGTCTAATTTCCACCTTTTTGTGCTCTAAGACTTGAAAGTGTAGACTAAACTAACATGATTTTAGCTATGCAAAAGGTGTGTTAGAAGGCTCAGCTCAGTCATTAGCTGGATTTGCTCTCAGACCTGTCAAATGAGCACCCAGACTGAACAAGCTCAGCGGGTGGCGGTGTTTTTGCTTCTCCCTCTGGCCTTTTGTCTGCTTTTTTGCTGCTCTCCTGAGGCCTTCTCGCAACTCTCAAGTCCGTCTCGGGTCACACAGTTCCCTAACTTCAAATCCCCAAAACCTAACGTCTCCCAGTTTTTTATACACTTTCATGATTAGAAAAATATAGTAAATTAGGTAAATTAGTAGAAGCTTGGGGATTGTGAAGCTTGGGGATTGTGAAGCTTGGGGATTGTGAAACTTGGAAGATTTTGAAGCTTGGGAAATTGTGAAGCTTGGGAGATTGTGGAGGTTGGGTGATTGTGAAACTTGGGAGATTGTGAAGCTTGGGGATTGTGAAGCTTGGGGATTGTGAAGCTTGGGGATTGTGAAGCTTGGGGATTGTGAAGCTTGGGGATTGTGAAACTTGGAAGATTTTGAAGCTTGGGAAATTGTGAAGCTTGGGAGATTGTGGAGGTTGGGTGATTGTGAAACTTGGGAGATTGTGAAGCTTGGGGAGATTGTGAAACTTGGGAGATTGTGAAGCTTGGGGAGATTGTGAAACTTGGGAGATTGTGAAGCTTGGGGAGATTGTGAAACTTGGGAGATTGTGAAGCTTGGGGGAGATTGTGAAACTGGAGAGATTGTGAAGCTTTGGGATTGTGAAGATTGGGGATAGTGAAGCTTCGGGGTTGTGAAGATTGGGTATTGCGAAGATTGGGGATTGTGAATATTGGGTATTGTGAAGCTTTGGGATTGTGAAACTTGGAAGATTGTGAAACTCTGGAGATTTTGAAACGCTCCCACTATTTCGATTCAATTTTATAAATCAATTTTGATGGTAAGAACGCCAAATCCAGTCCAGACAAAAGCATTAAAATAAGCATTTTGCTGCAGTTTCAGCCAATTTTTTACTAATTAATTAAAGAAAAAAATGTGAGAACAAGGGACTCGGTCCTGAAGCTGGCATCCTTCGATGGGGTGTTAGCACATTTTCGATTATTATTCAATTCCATGATAATCTTGACGCCTTTGCAGATCATCGTGTGTCATTATCGAGCTGACACCATTTTTACTCAAAAATGACCATTTGAGATCCCATTAGATTCTAGACTAGCCATTGGAGAAATGTTCAATTATGAAATAGATTGGCATCTCCTAATATTTTTGTTGCAAAGAGAAGCAAACAAAGTAGTTTTGCTGACTAACACCAGATAGCGATCAGGTTTTAATGCTAAACTAATTAATTTAGGGCGGTATGCACTTTGCTAACTTAGCCATGAGCAGAATTGTGGCATTTTTCATGTGATGGTTTAAATATTTTTGAAATGTTGTTTCAACATTTCACAAAGCTTCACAATCTCTCCAGTTTCACAATCTCCCCCAAGCTTCACAATCTCCCAAGTTTCACAATCTCCCAAGCTTCACAAACTCCCAAGGTTCACAATCACCCAACCTCCACAATCTCCCAAGCTTCAAAATTTCCCAAGCTTCACAATCTTCCAAGTTTCACAATCCCCAATCTTCACAATCCCTAAGTTTCACAATCCCCAATCTTCACAATCCCCAAGCTTTACAATCCCCAATCTGAACAATCCCCAAGCTCCTGGGGATTTTAACAAAGCTGGGGAGCTTTTGTAGAATTTTAAAGATGAAGATATGTAGAGATGTCTGTAAATATGTAGAGATGTCTGTATAGATTTTGTGGAGATGCAGAGATGTTGTAGAGATGTAGAGATGTAAAGATGTTGTAGAGATGCAGAGATGTTGTAGAGATGTAGAGATGTAAAGATGTTGTAGAGATGTAGAGCTGTTGTAGAGATGTAGAGATGTTGTAAAGAGATGTAGAGCTGTTGTAGAGATGTAGAGCTGTTGTAGAGATGTAGAGCTGTTGTAGAGATGTAGAGCTGTTGTAGAGATGTAGAGCTGTTGTAGAGATGTAGAGCTGTTGTAGAGATGTAGAGCTGTTGTAGAGATGTAGAGATGTTGTAAAGAGATGTAGAGCTGTTGTAGAGATGTAGAGATGTTGTAAAGAGATGTAGAGCTGTTGTAGAGATGTAGAGATGTTGTAAAGAGATGTAGAGCTGTTGTAGAGATGTAGAGCTGTTGTAGAGATGTAGAGATGTTGTAAAGAGATGTAGAGCTGTTGTAGAGATGTAGAGATGTTGTAATGAGATGTAGAGCTGTTGTAGAGATGTAGAGATGTTGTAAAGAGATGTAGAGAAGAGAAATTCCCTGAAATAAATTTTCATAACTGCACAGTAACGCATTCTCGCTGGAACCGGATATTGTAGGATTTGGGAAACATCTTGCACAAAAAAAATTTTTTAAAACTTTTTTTTAGATTCCCCATCGCTTCCATTCCTTCGAGCTTTGAGCATCCAAGGCTTCCCTCTGTGCCTTCTGGTCCTGTTTATTCCCCTCCTCGCGCTCCAATTGGGTCCGAGGCATTTTTCGGACACGTGGGTGGCCTTCTGGCCTTCGCTGAGTCGGGTTGGGGGAGATGGGAGGATGGGGAGAGGGGAGGGCAGGTGTGGGGGTGGGGGGAAGTTTGGAGGCCTTCATATATTGGCTAAAAGGGGAGTCCCAGGGAGTTCCAAGCTGAATTCCGAAGCCGCCTATAATTCTATATATGCCCGCTTGCCTTCCTCTCCGAGCTTGTTCGATAAGAAACCGGGGGAAGTTGAATTGAGCCAGAGAGAATAAAGATAAGGAGAAATCCTCCCAGCCTGCTGAGTCAGCCAGGGCTGTAAAGTGCGGGCCCGAGAAACTGGTAAACAAGCCGCTTTAAGTCCCAAGAAGTGAGGAAGAAGACGCTCAGCAATGCACCGCAAGCTTTCGTCTGCCGCCAAGCTGAAGTTGAAGTCGCCGCCGCCTCTGGGTATCATCAGCAGCAGCACCAGCAGCTGCGTTGGCCGCTCGTTCGGTCGCCGACTCGAGGATCAGCCGACATCGGCATCAGCGGATTCCGCTGGCTCCGGCAGCGACCCCGCGCTGCCAGCCGTGCTGACTGTCTGCTGCGACTACCTTCGCTGCCACCTGGCCGCCGAGGGCCTGTTCCGCGTTGAAGGCTCCAAAGTTCGTCAGCGCGATTTGAAGGCCCGCCTGGAGCGCGGCCTGCCAATCAGGGACGGCACGCCTGTCCAGGACGTCAGCTCGCTGCTCAAGGCCTGGCTGCGCGAGCTGCCCGAACCGCTGCTGCCGCCCCGGCTGGCCTCCGCTCTGGCCGAGGCGTCGCCGCTGGAGCGCCGCGTCCGCCTGCTGCGCCTGCTGGGCCGGCTGATGCCGCCGAGGCAGCTGGCCGCCCTGCGTCACCTCTGCCAGCTGCTGCAGGCTGTGGCCGCCGCCTCCGGCGCCAACCGGATGACGGCGGCAAACCTGGCCACCTGCGTCGGCCCCAGCCTGCACGGCGGCGGCGACAGCGGCGGCAGCCCGGACGTGGCCCGCCTGAACGCCGCCGTGGCCTTGTTAATCGAATTCGCTCAGGACATTGGCGTCGTCTCCTCAGCTGCTGTTGAAGACGACGAGGCCGTGGTGGCGGCGTTGCAGACTCCGCCGAGCACGCCACAGCAGCCGCAGAAGCTTCTGAGGCGTCGCAGCAGCGGCAGCGGCTCTCTGAGCAGCGCCTTCCGCGCCGTTGGCCGGGCAGTCAGCCGGCTGGCCAGCCGCTCCCGGTCGCGCAGCCCCCGCCGAGCCGCCGCGGCAGCCGCGGTGGCGGCTGGTAGCAGCGGCAGCCCGGTCTCCGTGGTCTCCTCGTCCGCGTCCGCCGCCTCTTCGTCAGCTGTATCGTCTGAGAAGCCGCCCTCGCCGCTGGCCGGCTTCCGCTTTGATCCGTCGGCCTGCCACACGCCCGTCATCGTCCGCGGCCGGCGGCAGAACAGCGACGCGTCGTTGAAGCGCGGCGTCATTCTGGTCGGCAAGGACGGCGACGCCAACAACGGCGACGTTGACGCCGGGCTGTGCTTCGGTCGGCGTCGGCGCCGGCTTCTGCTCGAGAGAATCAGCGCCGGTCGAAAGGCTTCGGTGGATCTTTGCAGCCTCGGCTCGCCGCTGCCTCCCGCGCCGCACCTGCTTCCGGCTCCGACGTTTCCGCTGCAGACTCCGCCGCCACCGCCGACGCAGCAGCAGCAGCAGCAGCCTCGGAGTCAGAGTCAGCAGCCGCCTCCATCGCTGCAGCCCGTCAGGACGCCGCTGCGCCGTTTGCAGCGGTCTCCGCGCGACAGTCTGCACGTTCTGCGCCAGGCGCGGCGTATTGGCGCCAGCGCCGGGCAGCCGCGCCGGCCGGACCGACTGCGCGGAGTTCGCCGGCTCTGGTCGCCGCTGAAGATGTCGCAAAATGCCCGACTGTGCCTGCTGAGGGCTGAGGGTCTGCGCCCCGCCTGATACTGGATTGGCAGATTCACTCTGTACAGATGCTGCTGTGTACATAATGAACTCGCGCACAATTAGTTTTAAGTTCTTAGCTTTTCATTTGCATAACTGGATGTCGATTAAATTTGTTATTTTGCTTGAATTACTCGAGTCTGCTGTCTATCATTTTCCTTATGAATAGTGCATTACGATTCAAATATATATATATATATTGTAGCAATTTATTTTTCTACTATAAGTAGTTTTCTAAAATAACGCATTTTTGTTTCTTTTTGTGTTTTATTCTCAACAAAAAAATCAGTTGATCTGGCTGGGTAATTATCGTATTAGAATTAGATTATTGTCAGTGGCGCAACTTTTGTTTGCTCATATTTTTACGCTTTTTAGAAATGCCACAGGCGCCCGCTGTGCGGGACACCTGACTGTGTTCTGTTGATGAAGCAGCGGGGTGGCTTGTTTTAGTTGAAGCAGAAATTCAATAATAATATCGACTGAAATGTCAGCCATAATCTTGAATAAGCTCGATATTCATCAATGGAAAGTAGTTGCTAGGAAGGACGATAACTCAAATAGGCGACTTGTCTTCCCCTCGCCATATCTCCCCTACCTACTTCTCTCCGATCCCTGTCTCCCTTACCTACTTCTCTAGCTGTCTTCCTTACCTACTTCTCTCCCTGTCTCCCTTACGTACTTCTCTTCCTGTGGCTATCTTATCTACCTACTCTACTTTCCCTGTGTCCCTACCTACTTCTCTTCCTGTCTCCCCTACCTACTTCTCTCCTCTCCCTGTCTCCCCTACCTACTTCTCTCCTCTCCCTGTCTCCCCTACCTACTTCTCTCCGTCTCCCCTACCTACTTCTCCGTCTCCCCTACCCTCTCCGTCTCCCCTACCTACTTCTCTTCCTGTCTCCCCTACCTACTTCTCTCCCTGTCTCCCCTACCTACTTCTCTTCCTGTCTCCCCTACCTACTTCTCTCCTCTCCCTGTCTCCCCTACCTACTTCTCTCCTCTCCCTGTCTCCCCTACCTACTTCTCTCCGTCTCCCCTACCTACTTCTCCGTCTCCCCTACCCTCTCCGTCTCCCCTACCTACTTCTCTTCCTGTCTCCCCTACCTACTTCTCTCCCTGTCTCCCCTACCTACTTCTCTCCCTGTCTCCCCTACCTACTTCCTATCCCCTATCTACTTCCACCCTCTCCCTGTCTCCTCTCCCTGTCTCCTCTACGTACTCATCTCCTCTCTCTACTTCTCTCCTGTCTCTCCCTTACTCTAACCCTACCCTCTTGCGATTGTTCCCAGTTTTTTTCCCAGTTGTGTCAAAAAAGTTCGCCCTTCACAATTCCTCTCTTTGTTTTCCTGTTCATCGCGTGCGGGCTGTGGGCCTGTGGCTGTCTGTTGCAACTCTGCCAGCAGGGGGGCTTTAGCGAATTGCTCCCAGCAACCGGCGTGTGGGGGTTGAGTCTCCCGCTGGCTGCTCCCTCATCTTATCCTCTATTGATCTCAGCGTTGCATCTGCCGCTCGGAATCTCCCGAGCTTATTAGATGTTGAAGTTTTTGTTTTAGCTTTTCTCCTAAACGTAAATTTGAATCTCTCGATCAGCCCCAATTCTGTCAGGCAGTCAGTCTCAGGGGCCTCGTAGCCTCATCCACTTTCACGGCTTAGTTTAGAGTTCTCACTTCGCATTCCGTTGCCCTGACGCTTTCGCATAGCTTAAAGATTTCTTTTCATATAAACTTATGATAGTTCTTGCGTAGTTCTTGAGCTACGCAAAACAAGAAACGTCACACATGCACGAGAAAATTCACAAACTGGAGCCTTCACAAACTGGAGCCTTCACAAACTGGAGCCTTCACAAACTGGAGCCTTCACAAACTGGAGCCTTCACAAACTGGAGCCTTCACAAACTGGAGCCTTCACAAACTGGAGCCTTCACAAACTGGAGCCTTCACAAACTGGAGCTTTCACAAACTACTAGAGCCTTCACAAACTACTAGAGCCTTCACAAACTGGAGCTTTCACAAACTACTAGAGCCTTCACAAACTGAAGCCTTCACAAACTGAAACCTTCACAAACTAGAGCCTTCACAAACTAGAGCCTTCACAAACTGGAGCCTTCACAAACTGGAGCCTTCACAAACTGGAGCCTTCACAAACTGGAGCTTTCACAAACTACTAGAGCCTTCACAAACTGGAGCTTTCACAAACTACTAGAGCCTTCACAAACTGAAGCCTTCACAAACTGAAACCTTCACAAACTAGAGCCTTCACAAACTAAAGCCTTCACAATCTAGAGCGTTCACAAACTAGAGCCTTCACAAGCTAGAGCCTTTACAAACTAGAGACTTCGCAAGCTAGAGCCTTCACAAACTGAAACCTTCACAAGCTAGAGCCTTCACAAACTAGAGCCTTCACAAACTAGAGCCTTCACAAACTGAAACCTTCACAAATTAGAGCCTTCACAAACTAGCGCCTTTAAAACCACAGGATCTTCTCAAACTCTAAGAGCCTTCACAAACTGAAGCCTTCACAAACTAATAGGATCGTCACAAACTCTAAAGTTTGTGAGGCAAGCCATAGAATTCCAAGCGACCCCACTGTTGTTGAGGTTTCAGTTTCTTTTTTTATTCGGTTCTTCTTGAATTTTTCGAAACAAACAAAATATTTTGTTTAAGTGGTTTTATCAACCGAGTGGCTGGAGCTCTTGTTATTAATTTAATGAACGAGAGAGAAAAACTGCTACAGTCTGAAGTGGTCGTCTTTACGCTTTGTGTGCTTTTTTTTCAAGAAATTTCAACCCGAATATCAAATTGCTAACGCAGGATTCGGGGGGGGGGGGGTTTGGCGCCTCGGGGCGAGTTTTCCCGAGGATCGGGGAAGCGAGATGGCGGGATAACAGGTCAATTGATTTGGCTGGGCAGGCAGTGCATGCGTAGGACACACAAAAACAGTGCTTTTTATTATTCAAAGCGCCTCCAACTGATGGAGAAGAGGTAGATGGTGCATGGAAGCTGCAAGACTGTGAGGAGGTCACTTAAAACGCGCCTTCGGGGGGCGGGCAGATGAGAGGCTGGCATTAGAGGAGAATTTCTGTTATTGCGCATGTTGTGCAAGCTCAGTGATTAGCTATGATGATGCTGTTTGCGTGCGATGGCAGAGACGGAGAGGCTTGAGTAGGAGAGCCGGCACAGTTATTCCTTCCTTCCGTCACTTGAGCTGTTTCGAGATTTAGTTCGCTGAGCCTCTGCTTGCCTGGGTGGCTTGTAAATTGCGCCACTGTTTCTCCGCCAGCTGTGTCTCCTGCGCTGAGGTGTCGGGTGTTTAATTAGCGCAAGTCATTCCATTTTGGCAGGTGTTGGCCCTCGTAGTATATTGCTTGCAAATGCCTGCTGTTAATGAACTGACAGCCTGAGAGAAGTCGTATGTCTAGATAGGGTTACAATAGTTTATTTCTCAGAATTTGTGTCAGCATCAGCAGCAGACAGCAAATTGGATGACTGATGTCATTGTAGTTCAAATTTCTGAGCTCTGGTCATTTTCTGTCAGCTGGGATTCCAGCGCCATCAGATTTTGGGTCGAATTTCTTTACTACGACTTTCCTGCGCTCTGTAATCCGAAACTCAATTCGTGTTGCAGGTGGGTGTCTAAAATAGCTTGCCTTGCTGCTCCAAGAAGTCTTCTGCTTCTAAAAGTCACCGCCCACCCTCTGGACGCTGGTGGGGGAGCAGAAATCGAAGCATTCCGCTGCGTTGCATTTTCCTTTCTCCGGTTTCGGCTGTCCGTCCTGACCTAGGAGATCTTGAAGCAGAATCCTGGGAGTGGCTGTTAAATAAGGATGTTTAGAACAGAGATGGTGTCAAGATTTCTAGCCTAAGATATCAGATTCCGCAGTCTTGCTCTGTTCCTTTCTGAAGCCAAATTGATAACTCAGATGCCAGCTATAGCATTCAATTGCTAGTTCAAAATCAAATAAAATACCAAAATCTATACTACTCTTTACACTGCTGAACCTCCGACTCACAAAGGTCCTCAGAATCCTCAGAATCACAAGAATGATGAATTACAGAAAAATCCAAGCTGAAAATAAATGACATCCTGCTTTAGAATTTGGAATCCGGGTTCCAAATAACAGCTGATGTGTCCTGACAAACGCCGTGACACAAAAAACCCAAACAGCTGATGTGTCCTGACACACGCCATGACACAAAAACCCAAACAGCTGATGTGTCCTGACACACGCCATGACACAAAAAAACCCAAACAGCTTTCTTGCACCGAATGAAATTTGACATCTTCATTTTTTCTTCTATTGCGTCACTGCTCAAAATTAGAGCACCAGAGAGTTCAGAGTCGAATTCCAACTGACCGCTCAAATCCGGGGCGGTGTGTAATTATTTTTATGGCAGGGAACGAAAGTGTTTGAGGCAGCTCACGAGAAGCCTGCTGAGCAATTCACGCAAGTCACGCAAATTCGCGTCAGCTAGGGAGATGCCATTCTCAACTCAGCGTGCAGCTCGCGTGACTCGCTCGCCTGCGAAGCCGTGCGCCTCACGCTGAGCTCTGCTTGAAAAATGCCGTCCCTTCCTATTTGTGTGTTAAAACAAAATTATTTCCTTTTTACTTGCTTGCTTGCTGTCTCACAAATTATAGAAAGCGGCATGCAAAGTGAAAATAAAGTCTCAACCCTCTCCTCCTTATCTCCCTCTCCTCACCATCTCCCTCTCACCCTCTCTTTACTATCCCTCTCTCACCCCTCTCCTCACTATCTCCCTCTCAACCCTCTCCTCACTATCTCCCTCTCACCCTCTCTTTACTATCTCCCTCTCACCCTCTCTTTACTATCCCCCTCTCACCCCTCTCCTCTCTATCTCCCTCTCACCCCTCTCCTCACTATCCCCCTCTCAACCCTCTCCTCACTATCTCTCTCTCACCCCTCTCCTCACTATCTCCCTCTCAACCCTCTCCTCACTATCCCCCTCTCACCCCTCTCCTCACTATCTCCCTCTCACCCCTCTCCTCACTATCTCCCTCTCACCCCTATGCTCACTATCTCCCTCTCACCCCTCTCCTCACTATCTCCCTCTCACCCCTATGCTCACTATCTCCCTCTCACCCCTCTCCTCACTATCTCCCTCTCACCCCTCTCCTCACTATCTCCCTCTCACCCCTCTCCTCACTATCTCCCTCTCACCCCTCTCCTCACTATCTCCCTCTCCCCTATTCCTGCTCTTGATATTTTTATTACACCATTTCCAATTTTCCTCTTCTCAAAGTTACCACAGTTCTGTTAACCCGCATTTTATCTCCTCCTTGCATTTCTGCTCATTTGCAAAGCCACCCTGCTCTCTCCTGGCTACAGCCTCCTCCCCCCCAGTCCGACAGCTGCAGTTTGGGTGACTACCATCGCAATTCATCAACTCCGCGTCACTATTTTATGATTTCTCTGCTATCATCTCACATGGCAGTTCAACTTGCTCTTGTGGGCGGAGTCCATCTTGATCCCAATCGATACCTGTGTTTTGCCCTGTCTGACCTTCATTGTTATTTGCGATAACAATGATAATAGTGGGTTATCAAGGGTAGCTGAAGCATTTTAATAACAGAGGTCACTCGCTCGAATGTTCTGGCTTTCAGGGCCATGCTGGAACACCTGTTGAAGTATATCTGTAGCTGGGAATGGAAGGGAGTCACTTATATACCTATTCAGATCATTCTATTCAGTCTATACGAGACAGCTCAAGTCAGATCCCGATCCCAACTCAGATTTTCCCACAGCCTCATCGCATCCCGAATTCCTACCCCGAATCCCATTCCAGATAGATCCCCACACCAGATCCCATCCTAATTGGATCCATCCCAAATCCCATCCCAGATCCCCATCCCAGACAGATCATCAACCCAGATCTCCATCCTGCCATCCTGGACAGATCCCCATCCCAGATCCCCATCCCAGATCCCCATCCCAGATCCCCATCCCAGATCCCCATCCCAGATCCCCATCCCAGATCCCCATCCCAGATCCCCATCCCAGATCCCCATCCCAGATCCCCATCCCAAATCCCCATCCCAATTAGATCCCCATCCCAGATCTCATCCCAGATCTCCATCCCAGTCAGATCCCCATCCCAGATAGATCCTCATTCCAGACAGATCCCCCATCCCAGATCCCCATCCCAGATAGATTCCCACCCCAGATCCCCCATCCCAGATCCCCATCCCAATTAGATTCCCACCCCAGATCCCCATCCCAGATCCCCCATCTCAGATCCCCCATCCCAGATCCCCATCCCAGATAGATCCTCATTCCAGACAGATCCCCCATCCCAGATCCCCATCCCAGATAGATCCTCATTCCAGACAGATCCCCCATCCCAGATCCCCATCCCAGATAGATCCTCATTCCAGACAGATCCCCCATCCCAGATCCCCATCCCAGAAAGATTCCCACCCCAGATCCCCCATCCCAGATCCCCATCCCAATTAGATTCCCACCCCAGATCCCCATCCCAGATCCCCCATCTCAGATCCCCCATCCCAGATCCCCATCCCAGATCCCCCATCTCAGATCCCCCATCCCAGATCCCCATCCCAGATCCCCCATCTCAGATCCCCCATCCCAGATCCCCATCCCAGATCCCCCATCCCAGATCCCCATCCCAGATCCCCCATCCCAGATCCCCATCCCAGATCCCCATCCCAGATAGATCCCCATCCCAGATCCCCATCCCAGATCCCCATCCCAGATCCCCATCCCAGATCCCCATCCCAGATCCCCATCCCAGATAGATCCCCATCCCAGATCCTTATTGCATGTCCCAATCGCCACAAACTCCCCTCCGCTCCCGCAGCTGTGGCCCCACCGGCCATGACGGACTACCTGTACCGGTTCCTGTCGGGCGTGACCGGTTATTACCGGTCCATGAACGCCGCCTACCTCTCCGGCGCCATCGACGTGCTGGTTGTTGAGCAGCCGGACGGCAGCTTCCGCGGCAGCCCGTTTCACGTGCGCTTCGGCAAGTCGGCGAGCTTCCTGCCCCGCCAGCTGCACGTGGACGTCTACGTGAACGACCGGCCCACCGAGCTGCGGATGAAGCTCGGGCCGAACGGCGAGGCCTTCTTTGTCCGCGAGCTGCCGCCAGCAGCGCCGGAGACCCCGCCGCCCCCGGCCGCACTGGTCACCTCGCCGATTCAGAGCGACGACGAAGAGGAATACGAGGAGGAAGAGACCCGAAGGCCAGCAGCCGCTGCGGGAGGCGCCGCCGATCCGTCCACGTCCGCGAAGCTCCAATCGCCGATGCGGATGCTGCGAGCCGCCTCGCTGCCAACTCTGTTGCGGCCAGCTGAGGAGTCGGCCGGCTCAGCCGAGTCCCACCGTCTGATGATGGAAGGGGCGGCTGCCGCTGCGGCGGGAGCGGCGGTGGCAGCGACAGCGGCGGCTTCTTCGGAGTCTCCGCAGGCCGGGGCGATCGCGGACGCGGCAGCTACGGCAGCAGCGGCGGTGGCGGCGACAACCGACAGCCTGTCGACGCCCCTGACGGAGCAGCGGCTGATTCAGTGCCTGTCCGACACTGACGTCTCTGGCTCGGCGGCTGCCGCGGCAGCGGCGGCGGCGGCAGCGGAGGCCCAGCAGGCGGAGGAGCAGGTCGAGTGGCCGTGGGGTCAGTTCCCCCGCCTGATGGAGTCGGAGGCTGCGGCTGAGGAGACTCACGCCAAGTCCAACAGCGACGGGGGCAGCGCGGCCGAGGAGGACAGCGACGCTGCTGCTGCTGCGGCTGCCGCTCTCGCCGCGGCTGTCGCTGCGCCACCGCCTCCGCCGACCACCTCGGAGGCAGCAACTCCGCCGCAGCAGCCGGCGCCCGCTCAGGCGAGCAAGGCCTCCCAGGAAGGCGGAGTGTACCTGTCCGACCTGGACCCGCAGCTCAGCAGCCTGTACTTGTACGCTCCCGCGCCGAGGGCCGCTTCGCCCGCCTCCGAGGACGTCGGCTACAGGTCCTCGGACGACAACGCGCACAACAGCTCGCGGCCGCCGAATCCGCACCG
This sequence comes from Macrostomum lignano, assembly GCA_002269645.1. Classification (NCBI taxonomy): domain Eukaryota; kingdom Metazoa; phylum Platyhelminthes; family Macrostomidae; genus Macrostomum; species Macrostomum lignano. Next base: position 286,164 of record NIVC01000249.1, read on the forward strand.
TCAGCAGCTGGAGGGCCTCTCCCTGTCCCTGTGCGGCCCGCTGAAGCCGGAGGAGCAGCAGCAGCAGGCCTTTGAACTTGAGCAGTGGGCGCGGCACCTCGTCACCTACGAGGAGTTCATCCGGGATCCGGACGGCGTGCTGAACAGTCCGCAGCTGGTGGTTCAGCTGGCCGGCCAGTACAGCAACTGGCGGGTGGCGGCGCCGCAGATTCTGTCTCTGGTGGCCTTCGGCACGCCGCTGCCAGACCGGGCCGTCGATCAGCTGCGCAAGAAGCACCAGCAGCCGGCCAAGTCGTCCGCCGCCTCGGCAGCGGCTGGCGGCGCCAACGCCAATTCCAGCAGCTCGGGGGGCGGCGGCAGCGGCGGTGGCTCCTCCACTGGTCGGCGACGTCGGGCCTGGAACTTCCTGTGGAAGTCGTCTTCATCGACCGCCGCGTCGACGTCTGGCGCCGCCACAGCGGGCTCGACAACGACGTCGACAGCGTCGGCGGTCTCCGAGAAGTCGGCGGTCTCCGAGAAGTCGGCGGTCTCCGAGAAGTCGGCGGTCTCCGAGAAGTCGGCGGTCTCCGAGAAGTCGGCGGTCTCCGAGAAGTCGGCGGTCTCCGAGAAGTCGGCGGTCTCCGAGAAGTCGGCGGCAGAGGCGGAGCCGGCAGCATCGGAGCCGGCAGCACCGAAGGAGGCTCCAAAGCCTCAGCCGCAGCCACAGCCGCAACCGCAGCCGCAGCACTATCACCAGTACTCCGACAGCAACGTGTACGTGAAGTCGGTCCGCCTGACCTCCGAGGAGATCGCTAGGCTGGAGCTTCGACCTGGCGTCAATCGAGTTGAGTTCAGCGTCACCACCGCATTCCAGGGCACCACCAGGTGCTGCGCTTGCATCTACCGGGTGCACCACACCGACAGGCTGGTTGTGTCGGACGTCGACGGCACGATCACCAGGAGCGACGTGCTCGGCCACCTCCTGCCGATGCTGGGCCGCAGCTGGTCTCACGAGGGTGTCACCCGCCTGTTCCGCTCCATCCGGGACAACGGCTACCACCTGCTCTACCTGAGCTCGCGCGGCATCGGCATGTCGGCCGTCACCCGCCAGTTTATCGACTGGGTCAACCAGGAGGACGTGGCCCTGCCCGACGGCCCCATCATGCTGAACCCGACCTCCTTGGTCACCGCGTTCCGCAAGGAGGTTATCGAAAAGTGAGATTTTGGCCTGTTTTGCTGGCAGATAATTGCGCCTACAAGAAACGCCCCCTCTAAGAATCGCCACCTCAAATAATCGCCCTCCAACAATCGCACTGTCGATAATTTCCCTCCAAGAGTCGCCCATTCAAGAATCGCCCTTCAAGAATCCCCATCAAAAAATCTCTCCCTATACGAATCGCCCCTCCAAGAATCGCCCCCTAAAAAAATCGCCCCTCAAGAAATCGCCCCTCCAAGAATCTAAGAATCGCTTCTCCAAGAATCGCCCTACAAAAATCGCCTCTCCAAGAATCGCCCTACAAGAATCGCCCTAAAAGAATCGCCCCTCCAAGAATCGCCCCCTCAAAAAATCGCCCCTCAAGGAATCGCCCCTCCAAGAATCTAAGAATCGCCCTACAAAAATCGCCTCTCCAAGAATCGCTTCTCCAAGAATCGCCCTACAAGAATCGCCCTACAAAAATCGCCTCTCCAAGAATCGCTTCTCCAAGAATCGCCCTACAAGAATCGCCCTACAAAAATCACGTCTCCAAGAATCGCTCTATAATAGTCGCCTCTCCAAGAATCGCCCCTCCAATAATTGCTCTCCAAGACTCGCCCCTCCAAGAATCGCCCCCTTAAAAAATCGCCCCTCAAGGAATCGCCCCTCCAAGAATCTAAGAATCGCCCTACAAGAATCGCCCAACAAAAATCGCATCTCCAAGAATCGCCCTAAAAGAATCGCCCTACAAGAATCGCCCTACAAAAATCACCTCTCCAAGAATCGCTCTATAATAGTCGCCTCTCCAAGAATCGCCCCTCCAATAATTGCTCTCCAAGACTCGCCCCTCCAAGAATCGCCCCCTTAAAAAATCGCCCCTCAAGGAATCGCCCCTCCAAGAATCTAAGAATCGCCCTACAAGAATCGCCCAACAAAAATCGCATCTCCAAGAATCGCCCTAAAAGAATCGCCCTACAAGAATCGCCCTACAAAAATCACCTCTCCAAGAATCGCTCTATAATAGTCGCCTCTCCAAGAATCGCCCCTCCAATAATTGCTCTCCAAGACTCGCCCCTCCAAGAATCGCCCCCTCAAAAAATCGCCCCTCAAGGAATCGCCCCTCCAAGAATCTAAGAATCGCCCTACAAGAATCGCCCAACAAAAATCGCATCTCCAAGAATCGCCCTAAAAGAATCGCCCTACAAGAATCGCCCTACAAAAATCACCTCTCCAAGAATCGCTCTATAATAGTCGCCTCTCCAAGAATCGCCCCTCCAATAATTGCTCTCCAAGACTCGCCCCTCCAAGAATCGCCCCCTCAAAAAATCGCCCCTCAAGGAATCGCCCCTCCAAGAATCTAAGAATCGCCCTACAAGAATCGCCCAACAAAAATCGCATCTCCAAGAATCGCCCTAAAAGAATCGCCCTACAAGAATCGCCCTACAAAAATCACCTCTCCAAGAATCGCTCTATAATAGTCGCCTCTCCAAGAATCGCCCCTCCAATAATTGCTCTCCAAGACTCGCCCCTCCAAGAATCGCCCCCTCAAAAAATCGCCCCTCAAGGAATCGCCCCTCCAAGAATCTAAGAATCGCCCTACAAGAATCGCCCAACAAAAATCGCATCTCCAAGAATCGCCCTAAAAGAATCGCCCTACAAGAATCGCCCTACAAAAATCACCTCTCCAAGAATCGCTCTATAATAGTCGCCTCTCCAAGAATCGCCCCTCCAATAATTGCTCTCCAAGACTCGCCCCTCCAAGAATCGCCCCCTCAAAAAATCGCCCCTCAAGGAATCGCCCCTCCAAGAATCTAAGAATCGCCCTACAAGAATCGCCCAACAAAAATCGCATCTCCAAGAATCGCCCTAAAAGAATCGCCCTACAAGAATCGCCCTACAAAAATCACCTCTCCAAGAATCGCTCTATAATAGTCGCCTCTCCAAGAATCGCCCCTCCAATAATTGCTCTCCAAGACTCGCCCCTCCAAGAATCGCCCCCTCAAAAAATCGCCCCTCAAGGAATCGCCCCTCCAAGAATCTAAGAATCGCCCTACAAGAATCGCCCAACAAAAATCGCATCTCCAAGAATCGCCCTAAAAGAATCGCCCTACAAGAATCGCCCTACAAAAATCACCTCTCCAAGAATCGCTCTATAATAGTCGCCTCTCCAAGAATCGCCCCTCCAATAATTGCTCTCCAAGACTCGCCCCTCCAAGAATCGCCCCCTCAAAAAATCGCCCCTCCAAGAATCTAAGAATCGCCCTACAAGAATCGCCCAACAAAAATCGCCTCTCCAAGAATCGCCCTAAAAGAATCGCCCCTCCAAGAATCTAAGAATCGCCCTACAAAAATCGCCTCTCCAAGAATCGCCCTACAAGAATCGCTTCTCCAAGAATCGCCCGCCCCTCCAATAATCGCTCTACAAGAATCCCCCTACATAAATCGCCCCTACAATAATCGCCCTACAAGAATCGCCCTACAAGAAATGGCCCTACAAGAATCGCTCCTCCAAGAGTCTAAAAATCGCCCACCCCGCTCCCCATCAGCCAGACTCCAATCTCTCCTTGGCCCCGCAGGTGCCCGGAGAAGTTCAAAATCGCCTGCCTGTCGGACATCCGCTCGCTGTTCCCCGACGGCAACCCGTTCTACGCCGGCTTCGGCAACCGCGACACCGACGCCCTGAGCTACACGGCTGTCGGCATGGCGCCTCAGCGCATCTTCATCATCAACCCCAGCAGCCAGGTCAGCCACCGCCACTCGCTGGTGCAGTCCACCAGCTACAAGGAGCTGGGCGCCCACGTCGATCTGTACTTCCCCTGCCTGCCGGGCTCGCAGCACCATCAGCGACTGCAGCGGCACCAGCATCAGCACGATGGCGAGTCCGAGTTCAACGACTTCTCCTACTGGCGACAGCCGATGCCCGACGCTCCGCCTCCGCCTCCGCCTCCACCATCATCGCCGGCGGCTGCCACCGCCGCCGCCGCCGCCGCCGCTCCAGTGGCGCCGGCGTCTCCGACTTCTTCAACCAGTCCGGTTCCGCCGGTTGTCATGGTAACTGACGAGTCTGCGACGACGTCGGCTGGGGCGGCTGTGGTGGTCGACGAGCCGTCCAGTTCACCGCCTGTCAGTGCACCTGCCGCTGCCGCCGGTGCTGACTCTCAGCAGTCGGCTCAGTGAGCCGTGAGTTGAGTGCAAGAACCCTGTTTTTTCTAAGAAAGACAGATGGCAGGAGACATTTTGGCTATCGGTTCTAGATCTCGTTCATCGCGGCAATAACATTCCCAATTCGTGGATTGGCTCCACCAACTCCAAATCTCACCCCATCGTCTCTCTTCAACTCCAAATCTCACCCCATCGTCTCTCTTCAACTCCAAATCTCACCCCATCGTCTCTCTTTCCTCCAACTCTAAATCTCACCCCATCGTCTCTCTTTCCGCCAACTCCAAATCTCACCTATCGTCTCTCTTTCCTCCAAATCTCACCCCATCGTTTCTCTCCCACAACTCCAAATCTCACCCCATCGTCTCTCTCCTAACTCCAAATCTCACCCCATCGTCTCTCTCCTAACTCCAAATCTCACCCCATCGTCTCTCTCCTAACTCCAAATCTCACCCCATCGTCTCTCTCCTAACTCCAAATCTCACCCCATCGTCTCTCTCTCCTCCAACTCCAAATCTCACCCATCGTCTCTCTTCAACTCCAAATCTCACCCCACCGTCTCCTTCCAACTCCAAATCTCACCATCCTCATCGTCTCTCGACCCCCCACCTTAACTCCAAATCTCATCTCTATCCTTATTTGTATTTCACCCAATTTATAGAACTGTCGTCATTATCTGCGTCTTCTACTGTAAGTAGCATAAACTGTTTTTTACCATATTTCCGAGTATTCAATTATTGTACGTTTAAAATTTAAAGTTCGTCAAAATAATCTTTTCAACGCGATTTAATTCTTATCTTTCTGAATTTCTTTCATTTTTTCTTTGTTTTCAGTGGTTTTTTCTTTTCTTTTTTTATGTACGACGATTAATACGTAGTGCCAGTACTGTGTACTGTGTGCCAGGACTCGGTGGCTTTCAGTATTTAATTGGCAACTTGTCTCTTGATTTGTGCAAACGCTTTGGGCTCTTTTTTTAAAATCTCGTCACGCCTTGTCTTCTGTATCTATACAGAATTGCTCTCGGTCAGGATTTGTCTAGATCTGGTCACTGCTTGTCTAGATCTGGTCATTGCTTGTCTAGATCTGGTCATTGCTTTGTCTAGATCTGGTCATTGCTTGTCTAGATCTGATCATTGCTTGTCTAGATCTGATCATTGCTTGTCTAGATCTGGTCACTGCTTGTATAGGCCTGGTCATTGCTTGTCTAGATCTGGTCATTGCTTGTCTAGATCTGATCATTGCTTGTCTAGATCTGGTCATTGCTTGTCTAGATCTGGTCCTTGCCTGTCTAGATCTGGTCATTGCTTGTCTAGATCTGGTCCTTGCCTGTCTAGATCTGGTCATTGCTTGTCTAGATCTAGTCATTGCTTGTCTAGATCTGGTCATTGCTTGTCTAGATCTGGTCATTGCTTGTTTAGATCTGGTCATTGCTTGTCTAGATCTGGTCATTGCTTGTCTAGATCTGGTCACTGCTTGTCTAGATCTAGTAGCTGCTTGTCTAGATCTGGTCATTGCTTGTCTAGATCTTGTCATTGCTTGTTTAGATCTGGTCATTGCTTGTCTAGATCTGGTCATTGTTTGTCTAGATCTGGTCATTGCTCGTTGATTTTGTCGGATTTATTGCTGCATTGTTTTTGTTATCAGTGTCAGATCATATTTGATTTTATTAACAACCAAATCTTTGATGCATTGATTGATTGATTAGCAGAAATTGCCACCCTTAAACTTAAATCTCTTTAGATTTGATTTAATCGCTAATCAGCGCGTGTTACTACTTATATTTAGTAACGAAACTGTTAACGCTTTCATTTATAGTGCAAATACATTGCAAACTGCAACCCAGCCTGGCCAGTGAGCGCGGTTCGAACCTCGAACCGCTGTGACAATTTAGACTACAAGAATACATAATATAAATTTTGTTTTTTTCTTCTGGAGTTTGGCCAGCAACTTTTAAAGATTATTAAGATGAAAATTTAACTGCCATACTAATTAACTCCGGGTGTTCATTTAAAAAAAATCAGTTAAACAGTTAAACAAAGAAAAATTTAAATTTTGCGAATAATGCACTTTTGATTCTGAATTTCCTAACGTGTTTTGCGTCACAGGTTTATTTAATTAAGTCAATTTGTATTGAATATAGATTAGATTATCAAGAATAATATCTCTTATAGGTTGCATACTCAATAATTAATTTAATTTAAATTATTCATTATTAATGAGCTCTCTCGTCTTTACTTAACCATACGAGTGCGCTAATTTATACTTCCTATCCTATAATAATAGTATTACACATAAATGCCGCACGCAAAACAACAAAACGGGAGTTGCATGAAATGAAGCTTTCGGTAGTTAATAATGGCAGGATAAGACAGTAATCCGGACAGGATGTCAGGTAATTAGTTCCAGAGTCCAGGTAGGCCTCCTCAGATGCCGATTCGGATGTGCTGCACGATCTCGAAGATGGCCGAGCCGCACACGACAAAAACGAAGACGCCGAGTAGCCAGGCGCTAACGGGCGGCCCGTCGCTCTTGGTCTTGAGCGATTTGGGAATGTTGCCACGCTGTGTGATGTTGTTGCTGGCCCGCTCGTTCATTATTCGCATTCTCTGCTTGGGCGCCATTTGATTTCTGTTGCAGTTTGATGAAGGCTCTGCACTCCTTTATTTGCTTGCGTTATTGCTGCGGTAGTTAGAGGCGGTGAAGAGAAAGGCTTGGTTCAGCAAACCGCGGGCCTCTAAATAGGCGAAGCTAGAAAGGCTTAGAACAGTTTGTGCGGTAGCCGAACTCTTACACAGGGCTAGTGCTGAATCACGCTCAATTGCTTACCCTTAGGCCCCCAAGTGGGCGGCAAGAGTTTGACGGCTCAAAGAGCGGGCGGCCTCGGAGAGGGGGTCTGAATGTACAATCAGGGCGGGGGTTGCCTCCCGATATCTATTTTTAGAACAATTGTGCAAAGCACAACGTGCTGCCCCGGCCCGGGCTTCGCGCACGTGGGGTCTATCAGCGCACGTCGCGCGCAATGGAAAATTCCTCTGTATTTCCGAAGCCCGAGCTGTTGTCCCTCTATGCGTACATTTGAGATAAGCTTGTGGGATGACCGTGGAGGCACTTCTCAATGCAACCAACCGCCAGATTCTGCGTGGGTGTGCTGTGGAAGATTCTAGAAGACGGGGGACAGAAAATAAGTTTGCTAACTCTTCCTCTCTACCACGTACATTTATATCGGGGGAGTATGGACGAAAATTGTGTTGGGGATTTCCTAACATGGAAAGGGGAATAAGGGACGGGCATTTGAGTGCTCAAGTCCCCTGGAGTGAAGGCGCAGTATTGCCATTCTAGCTCGTGGAATAGATTTGCTGACAAAAGCAAAATTTCTGCCTCAACTACTAACCCTGGTAGAATATTTTGCCAAGTAAGCACTTTCATAGCTGTACGTTCAAAGCCAGAGCGCGTGACTGCATTGCTGCTTTTGCGCAAAACATATTTCCTGATACAGCAAAATAATTGCTTTCAATTCGACGGATCATTTTCATGGAATGGTTATCTGTCTTTTTTACGCAGTTTTTTAGTTCATTGCTGCAATTACTGTGAATTACGAAGCTATTAATTGCTGTAAATTGTAATCGATTAGGCTACATACATGTAATTATAAATTAACCAAAGCGGTGTCACGTAGCTCTTTAGACTCGGTTTCAGCCTCCATTGTCTTCAACAGTTCCCCTAATTACATGCAGTGGAAGATGAATACTCGCGGGACCAGAAGCAGTCTTGTCAGGCCTTCAAAACACTGGAGTTCTCGCCTACTGTCGCACAAATTCTACAGATTAACAACTTCTTTTGTACACTGTAGATGCAAAAATGACCCGACCCGGGCTTCCGGGCTTCTTGCCGTTTTTCAGTCGAGTGACGGTGGAGACAATTCTGGATTTGCGTTATTTTATTCGTACTGAAATCTATCGCTGTACACATTCTCCTACTTTTAAGTAGCATTATTGAAACATGACGATGTTGATAATATTGTTATTTCTCTTGCTTGTTTGTACAGTCGAAAGGAAATTGAGTTAGACGCTTTTTTTGTGCAATTTATTGGCAAATAGTTCTTTATTTTCACTCTTGCTATATCTCGTTTATTTATTTGGGTCTCAAGACTTTTCAAGAATAAGACCTGCAAAACACGCGGGGCTACCTGCCTACATTTTTAACGCTTTCAAATCCTCGGCTGGCTTTTTAAGGGAAGCCAGGGATGCTAACGCTGCCGAGGACCTTAGACAGCTCGTGACGGATCGGCGACTCGATGGCAGCTACAATTTGGTGCTGGACGGCGTTCACAACGACGTTGGCCACCGGCGTAAGGATCCAGTCCAGAGGGCCGAGGCCGCTGATGCTGACGGCAACTGGGCTGCCCTCGCTGATGGCGAAGTGATCCAGTCTCGGGCTCGAGCCGGCCGCGACGTCGGCGCTGACGCGGAAGACGATTCGGATTCGGGAGACCAGGAAAGAGATGCCGGCGTTGACGCCGATGTCCATGAACTCGGCGCGGGAGTCGAAGCTTCCACGGATGTTGTCAATGCCAATGACGCAGCCGACGACAACGTTGGTGCCCTGCGCGCTGATGATGCAGTTTCCGGCCCTGTGGATGGTGGACAGACCGTAGGCCAGACCGTTGTACAACCTGGCGCTGCCCCACACGGTGACCAGAAGGATCTTCTTAGAGAAGCTGACCCGCTGCTCTGGAATGCTGATCGGGTCCAGGTTGTTGGCGTGGATGAGCGGCCTCAGGCTGGCCATCAGCCTATCGACGTAGTTGTTGGCGCTTTCATCGACGGGTCGGAGGCGGTTGCTGCTGTAGGGGAGCATGCCGCCCAGGATGTCGCGCAGGTCCACCTTGGCAAGCTCGTTGTTGATGACCGTGCGCAGGATGCGGTTGACCTCGGGCAGCAGGTTGCCCTTCAGCCTGTCGTAGATCAGCTTGCCCATGGCGTTCAGCAGGGTGTTGACCACGCTACCGAGGTTGCCGCCGCCGACGATGCCCTCCAGGTACATCTGCACCTGAGAGAAGGTCAGGTCGACTTGCAAGTTGTTCAGTTGAACACGGGTGAAGTCCTCGATGGACACGGAAGCCACGAAGCGAATGCTCAGGTCGTTGATTTGGATGGCAGCCGGACCGCTGCCGTACAGCGGGAAGATCAGAATCTTGCCCTGGTGGTGGGGTTGATGAGTACATGTTTAGTGGCTCGGATGCTTCACGTCCGTCTGTATACAGTAAAGAGGCTTTCGATAGATTATGGAATATAATCCTTCTGGTTTAAACTTTTTCTTCTGGTTTATAATTATTCTAGTGCCCCTAAGTACTAAGGACTCAAGAAGTCTAGTCATTGGAAGGCGCTTCAGAACGGCCCTGCTGTGAGCAAGGAATTTGATTTCCTCAGAAGCAGGCCGACTTGCAGGAGAAACTCTACAGTCTATAAGCCTACAGTTGAGGGTAAATATTGATTCTCACACGCTTACAACTTTCTCTGTAAGCTTAAAAACAACTCACGTCCAGATTGTAATCGGCTCGGGCCGCCACCTGCGGGAAGAACAGGTCGAGCTCGATGCTCATGCTGCCAGTGTGGCCCTTGGCATCGCGCACGACAAAGGAGGACAGGCCGTTCATGACGAAGTTGCGCATGTTGAGCTTGACGTCGGCGACGCCCTCTTTAATCCGGGGGATGTCGATGACCGGCAGAGACAGCGGCTCAAGCGGCGGGATCATCAGCTCGGGGATTCCGTGCGGCATCGCCTGGCGCAGGTTCTCCAGAGTGGCCTTGATGTAGATGCTGATGGTGTCCAGGTCCGGGTCGGACAGAGGCGTCTCGGCAGTGCGGCAGCTGACCGCTGCCAGCAGGCAGCAGGCGACGGCGAGGCTCAGTAGTTTTAGCATCTGTGCGGGGACGAGAAATGCACGATGGGCGTCACAGAATCGCATTAAAGATTTTACACTATAGGCTGAAAGGTTGATTCGAACCCCAATTCTCTGTAGATCGAGATTCAACTTTACCAAGCGAAGCAGAGAAGCTCGGGTTACATTTGCAGGATTGATACTACACATTTAAGAGGTGAACACAGGTAGACTTACCTTCGTCAATATAGGTTTAGAACTAATAATTAACTTTTTACTGAAGTCTCGCCTACACTACTGAGACCTATAGAAGCAGAGCGTTGGTCCGACTCGCGCCTTTTTGTAAGGCGAGAGATGAGACCGCATGGGTCCACGGTGAGGCGCCCGGCACCTCGGACCACCGCGCCCTCTGCCTGGCACGCGCTGGCCGGCTGTCTTGGGTGAGATACGAATGGGATTGACATGCTACAGGCACTGCAGTGTGCAGTGGGAACCGCGGCAGAAGCGACTGAAAAGAGACAGAGGCAGTTGGACAGGTTGAGAACCCCCTGTGTGCCGTAGTCAGCTGGCGGACCGCAGCGCAGCGCGGTGTCAAGCGTCCAAAGTGGCCAGATCTTTTTCTGCTTTAAATGATTCAAGATAAAAGTCTAGAGTATTAAAATCTCATGATTGCTATGTTTACTAAGATTGGAGTTCTAAAAATGCTTATCCTACAATGAGAATTTTTCTGCTGATGCTATTGTCTATACTCGTATTTGCCTTTGTGTTACTGTAATTGACGTGTGTTTACTTATTTATTTATTACATCAAGACCAACTGACTAGCCATCCCAGTCATGCGATCAGACCCTCATGAACTTTAACCCTAACCAATAACCCTCCCACAGTCAGGCCACCAGACCCCTATGACCCCAAACCCAGGCCACCAGACCCCTATGAGCCCCACAGTCAGGCCACCAGACCCCTATGAGCCCCACAGTCAGGCCACCAGACCCCTATGACCCCAAACCCAGGCCACCAGACCCCTATGAGCCCCACAGTCAGGCCACCAGACCCCTATGAGCCCCACAGTCAGGCCACCAGACCCCTATGACCCCAAACCCAGGCCACCAGACCCCTATGAGCCCCACAGTCAGGCCACCAGACCCCTAAGACCCAATGAGCGGGCGGCCTCGGAGAGGGGGTCTGAATGTACAATCAGGGCGGGGGTTGCCTCCCGATATCTATTTTTAGAACAATTGTGCAAAGCACAACGTGCTGCCCCGGCCCGGGCTTCGCGCACGTGGGGTCTATCAGCGCACGTCGCGCGCAATGGAAAATTCCTCTGTATTTCCGAAGCCCGAGCTGTTGTCCCTCTATGCGTACATTTGAGATAAGCTTGTGGGATGACCGTGGAGGCACTTCTCAATGCAACCAACCGCCAGATTCTGCGTGGGTGTGCTGTGGAAGATTCTAGAAGACGGGGGACAGAAAATAAGTTTGCTAACTCTTCCTCTCTACCACGTACATTTATATCGGGGGAGTATGGACGAAAATTGTGTTGGGGATTTCCTAACATGGAAAGGGGAATAAGGGACGGGCATTTGAGTGCTCAAGTCCCCTGGAGTGAAGGCGCAGTATTGCCATTCTAGCTCGTGGAATAGATTTGCTGACAAAAGCAAAATTTCTGCCTCAACTACTAACCCTGGTAGAATATTTTGCCAAGTAAGCACTTTCATAGCTGTACGTTCAAAGCCAGAGCGCGTGACTGCATTGCTGCTTTTGCGCAAAACATATTTCCTGATACAGCAAAATAATTGCTTTCAATTCGACGGATCATTTTCATGGAATGGTTATCTGTCTTTTTTACGCAGTTTTTTAGTTCATTGCTGCAATTACTGTGAATTACGAAGCTATTAATTGCTGTAAATTGTAATCGATTAGGCTACATACATGTAATTATAAATTAACCAAAGCGGTGTCACGTAGCTCTTTAGACTCGGTTTCAGCCTCCATTGTCTTCAACAGTTCCCCTAATTACATGCAGTGGAAGATGAATACTCGCGGGACCAGAAGCAGTCTTGTCAGGCCTTCAAAACACTGGAGTTCTCGCCTACTGTCGCACAAATTCTACAGATTAACAACTTCTTTTGTACACTGTAGATGCAAAAATGACCCGACCCGAGTAGTAGGTAAAAGTACGCTTCTAGACCCAGAGGCACCTATCAAACAGGTGATTTAAAGGGCTAGAGGGGGGACACGAGGGGGGAAACCAAAAAACACAATTAAACACCCACCGAAACCCACCGACACCAACCGACACCAACCAACACTAACCAACACAATTAAACACCCCCAACACTACTAATAAACAAAAACACCCCCAACACTTCCAAAAATCCCCTCGAGTCCCCCCATTCAAGCCCTTCAAATCACCTGTTTGATAGGTGCCGGATCTAGAAGCGTACTTTTACCTACTACTACATTTAACCCCAGGCCGCGCCGCAGGCGCGAAGGGTCTTTTTCTGTTACTATAAATTGACAAAAGGATGACACATGTTACCCAATTATCCAATCTGAATGAAATACAAATTGGAGACCCCATAGAATACCGAGGTGAGGGTCTTTTTGATATGGTTGGTACAGCAGCAAATTTTGTTAAAGACAATATGGGTCTTATAGGTCAAGCGGGCTCTGCAGCAGGTTCTATAACAAATGCTGTAAAGGGTGGAATTGAAGCAGCTAGGGCAGCAGAAGAACTAAAGAAATTGAGAGAATTTAACGACACCCTCTCGCAAATAAAAGCAATAAAAGATTTAAAGCTAGCACAGGATGCAACTCAAGCCGCACAACCAACAGAAATCCCCACGAAAAGCACACCAATAAGTAATAAAGATAATCAGGATTTTAATAAAATGTTAACCTCAATTAAAGGTGGAAAAGGATTAAAGAAATTAAAAAAATATAAAAATGGGCTCAATTAATGATGAAAATCGGTTATATTTTATAGGAGAAATTGTAGACACGTTAAATCTAGACGATAATAAACATAGTCACTCAATGTTAAAAAGATTAGATCGTTTAGGAAAAAAACTTGACATATGATATCGATACATTTAAACTTGCTGCAAAATATGCACAAGAAGCAAGGCCAATATCCTTTAAGAATCGTAGTAGAAACTATAGGTTAACAGACTCCGATGTGAAATTTTTAATGGAGACTCACACTAAAAAGGATGGTGGATTACTACCCATTCTACCAATCCTTTTAGGTCTTGGAGCAGCCGGAGCAACCGGATTAGCAGGACGATCGAGGACGATCACATATGCATCCAGGATTCAAATCTCCCGCAATCATAAATCCCGACAATAAAGATAATAGGTGTTTATTATGGTGTTTACTAATTCATAAATATCACAAACATGTAAAATCACATGTAAATAAAATATATAATTATAGATATTATGAGGATGAAATAATAATGAAAGACATATCATTCCCAGTATCGATAGACGATATATATATAAGATAGAAAAAATGAATGGAATAAATATTAATGTATTTTCAATTGAACAGCCAGTAAACATTATTGAAGCTGATAAAGAATGGTATAAAAAAGATGTTATCTTGTTAAACCAGCAACTGATATAACAGCACCAGATCAAATTGATTTATTGTATGTACAGCGCGGAAATGAAACACACTATGTTTACATAAAGGACATTAGTTCTTTTTAAGAGAAAATGGAAATAGAATGCCATTGTGTAGAAACTGTTTCAAATTTAAAAAGGATGAAACAGCTCTTAAAAACCATCAAAGTTTTTGTTTAGATCACAAATTTACTAATGTTGTCATGCCCAATGAAAAAGAACAAATCCTAAAGTTCCAACAACACTATATGGCAATTAAAAAACCAATTGTAATATATGCTGATTTTGAAGCATCAAACATCCCCTTAAAAGAATCACAGACAGTATCTTATGGTGAATGTACAAAAAAATAGCACAACAGTTTCCAAATAGTTATTGCATTTATGTACATTCTGTAGCCGAACATATATTTAAATCGAGGATGTTCACTTATCATGGCAGTGACAGCGCAAATCATATGGCTCGTAGACTAGTAAATATATTTGAAGTTATACAATATCAATATGAGGCACTATCAAAAAATATTATTATGACAGATAGGGATATATCTAATTATAAGAATGCAACGAATTGTTTTCTATGCAAAATTAAGTTAAGTAAGAATAATAAAATAAGAGAACATTGTCATCTAACAGGAAATTATCGCGGGGCAGCATGTAAATCATGTAACGCAAAAGAAGGAAAAGGATGTAAGGAAATACCAGTATTTTTTCATAACGGATCTGGTTATGGTTTTCATTTCCTCGTTCGAGAAGTGCTACAATTAGGTAGGGATGAATATGAAGTAAATATATTACCTAAAACATCAGAAAACTATATATCAATAACATATGGTAAGAAACTCTCATCTAGTTTTTCTAGATTCATTGAGATTCTTATCAACTTCTTTAGCAAATGTTGTTTCTTCATTAGTTCCAAAACCTATGGATATAGAAATACTAAAGAAGAACTTTCCAATTTTATTGAATAAATTCAAAGAAGAAAAACTATCTGAAGAAGAACTAAGTATATTAACTCGCAAGGGCGTTTATCTATATGAATATGTAACATCTGAAAAGGTATTTAATGATACCGAACTACCACCCATAGAAAAATTTTATTCAACATTATCACAATCTTATATATCTGAAGCAGATTATGAACATGCTCAAAAAGTATGGAAATATTTTAATTGTAAAACATTTAAAGATTATCATAACCTATATCTTAAAGCAGATGTTCTCCTGTTAGCTGATGCGTTTGAAAACTTTAGAAATCATACATATGAGAATTTAAAAATTGATCCAGCCTATTGTTTTAGTGCACCAGGATTAACATGGGCGTGTGGCTTGAAATATACAGATGTTAAGATTGATTTATTAACTGATCATGATATGCTGGTAATGATAGAGCGCGGAATTCGAAGTGGATTCTCAGGGGTTTTAGGAGATAGATATACTAAAGTAAATAATAAATATCTACCAAATTATAATAAAAAACAAAAATCATCATATGTATTATATCTAGATGCAAACAATTTATATGGTGTTTGTATGAAACAAAAATTACCAATTGCTGATTTCCGATGGGAAGATGATCCCAATTATTATAAAAACATTCCCAAAGGAAGGGGATGTATTGTAGAAGTAGATTTAGAATATACTCGGCAAGCAAAAGCAAGAACGTATAAATACCCATTAGCTCCAGAGCATTGCTCAGTTAAGGAAGACGATTTATCACAAACGCAAAAAGATTATCTCAAAGCCAATAATACAAAACACCTAGCGACAAAAAAGTTAATACTAGATTTATTTGATAAGAAAAACTATGTAGTGCATTATAAGCTTCTACAATTTTATGAAAAGCAGGGACTAAAAGTTACAAAAGTACATTGAACCATCTCCTTTATTGAGGAATATTGGTTAGCTAAATATATCGACTCTAATTCAAATCAGAGACAGATGTCAAAAACAAATTTTGAGAAAGATTACTGAAAATTAATGAACAATGCTTTTTATGAAAAAAACTGTTGAAAATATTAGAGATAGAACACAATTCCATTTAGAAAAGGATATTGAAAAAGCAAAGAAATATTTTTCAAAACCAAACTTTAAAGACTTTATAAAATTTGATGATGAATTTATGGGAATACATACGCGCAATAAAACAACAAAATCTCTTAAACCAATATTTATTGGAATGGTTGTGTTAGATTATGCTAAGTTAGTAATGTATGAATATTATTATGATGTTATTAATAAAACTTGGCCAGATAACTATCCAATATATGCAGACACCGATAGCTTGGTATTTAAGGTTGAAACACCAGCCGTCTATAAAGACATGGAAACAATTCAGGATACCTTAGATACACCCGACTATCCGGATAACCATCCCCTAAAATCAAATAAAAATAAGAAAGTTGTACTTAAAATGAAAGATGAATTAAATAGTAAAATCATAACCGAGTTTATAGCAATAAGATCAAAATGTTATGCATTTAAGGTTTTAGGACAGGAGGGAGAGGTAAAAAAATAAAAGGGGTATCAAGAGCAGCAGTTAAAAATATAACCTTTGATGATTATAAAAATGTATTATTAGATTACCTTAATACAATTGAAAATTATCATGCTCCACAATATCGATTAAATTCAAATAATCATCAGATGTTTGTTATTGAGACGGATAAAAAAACCTTAAACCCATTTGATGATAAAAGGTATTTAGGTAATCAAATTAAAACATATCCATATGGTTTAAAAGAAGAAATAAAAAACATGAAAATAGATAAAAAACAAAATGAGGATATAATGCATCGGTTTGCGCGAGCCCGCGAGGGCTAACCGCTGTTAGTGCAAGGGGGGGCTGTTTGGGTGCTGGCGGTCTGGTGGGGTGGTGGGTGCGTTGGTGCGTGCGCGTGCCTATTTAGGCCGCCACCTTTGTGGCTGCGCGGGGTTGCTCGCGGTTGAATTTTTTTGCTGAATCATGGCAGATAGCCTTGTACTGCCCGCAACTAACAAAGCGCTACGAGAAGCCCTTAGTGAGCGCGGCCTGCCTACTAATGGCAATAAGCAAGAGCTAACAAGTCGTCTAAAACTCAGCATTGCCAAGGAGCTTGAGCGGCAGGCGTTGGAGCAGGACAGAGGCTCATCTCGTCGTGCTCAAGATGACAAGACATCACCGACGAATGCGGGCGCACCCGAGCTAAGTCTGGCTCCACCTGAGGACGAGATGCTACCGGCGGTGGGCGCCTCGGCCGAGGGTCGGGCGGCGACGGGAGGCGGTCTCGAGGATCAGCTGCGAGAGACTGAACTGCGCATTCGGCTGCTGGACCTGAAAAAAAGAGAGGCTCAGCTCGAAGCCGAGCTCGCTGAAGCGCGTCACAGTGGCACGGCGGCTGCGAGAGAACGTGATCAGACTCCCGGTGAGTGGCATGATTTGGTTGGCGAGTGTATACTCGGGCAGGCTGGGGCTGCAACTTCGCATGCTCAGGCGCCGGCGGTGTACAGAGTCGTTGATTTTATCAGTGAGCGTAAGCGGAGACAAGGAAGCCAGTCTGTTGTGGGAGCGGCAAAGCCAGAGAGGTTGAGACACGTCAGTCCCGAGTCACTGTCGTTTGGCGATTTCATCTCCGGTAGCTGTAACTTACTGGTGCAAATGCTGCGTGATGGCAAACTGCTGCGCATTGTTGATGGCAGAATCGATTCATCCGAGTTGATCGATCATCTCCGACATAACGCTAGAATTGGTGACCTGCTAGATTTAGGCTTCGATCGCACTAAAGTCATGAGATATGATGACGAATGTCGGCTTCTCCAGCATGATGGAACGCGGTGGAGCGCTGTTAGCGCAGACCTGGGTCTGGTGGCAACACACTTGATGGCACCAACAAAAATGATAAACGCAACAGCGCCTAAAAAGCGAACGCAGCCACCTGTCTGTTTCGACTTCAACAGTCTTAGCGGCTGCAACAGAACTCACTGCCGCTTCGCCCATCAGTGCCGCAGGTGCTCACAGCCGCACTCTGAAGCCCGAGCCCACGCTGATGGGGACCCGGGCCAATTTTCAAAAAACTAGCGTGCGAGGTGGGGGCACAGGACTCAATGTCTGCCGTCGGGTCGCCCTCCTGTGCCCCCACGGGGGAGCTCCCCCTATGTGACCCGAGTTCAACTGAGTTGTCGAGCGACCTTGTGTTTGCGGTTTGGCGGGAAGAGCTGGCTGGGACCGAGATGCCGGAGGACCGTGTCAGGTTCGTGCTCGATGGTGTGAAGAATGGCTTTCGAATTACTAATAAAGTGATGGATTGTAAGAACCACACTGAGATGGCAAATCACAGATCAGCTACCATTCACCAGCAAGCTGTTGAGGCCCAGGTGCGCCAGGAGCTCAAGCAGGACCGCTACAGGCGCTGCCAGGCAGGCAACCGGCCGCTCATCGTTAGTGCCCTTGGTGCGATCCCTAAGGCGGATTCGTCTTCCATCCGCCTTATTCACGACTGCAGCCTGCCAACTGGCGCCTCTGTGAATGATTTCTTTGAGTCGAAACGGAAGTTGCGTTTTACTTCGGCCAGCAACTTTGCCTCGAAGCTGTACAGCGGCGCGTACATGTGCAAAGTGGATCTGTCGCAAGCATATCGTTCATGTGGTGTGCACCCTGATGACCACCGGGTCACAGGCATGAAGATTCAGCTCCAAGGCGAGGGCCAGCCAGTGTACCTGTACGACACGCGGCTCCCGTTTGGTGCTTCGGCTTCCGTCTTCTGCTTTTACGAGCTGAGCCAAGCTGTGCGTTTTATGATGTTGAAGCATGGTTTCTACGCTATGGAGGCCTACATGGATGACTTCGCCTTTTGTGGAGATCTGGAGTCCTGCTGGAAGTTCTACAACCATCTCATCGATCTGCTCGAGCGGCTAGGCTTCACCGTTAACCGTAGCAAGTGTGTTCCGCCGACAACGCGGATGACCTTTCTGGGCATTTTATTTGATAGCGTGGCAGGCCAGATGTCTCTTCCTGCCGAAAAAGTCCAAGACTTGTTGCATGTTTTATCCCTCTGCTCTTCGAAGAAAAGGCTGTCAAAGTCGTGTTTGCAGAAGTTGATCGGCAAGTTAAACTGGGCGTCGCAAGTTGTTCGGCACGGGAGAGTTTTCCTCCGACCTCTTATCGACATTGTTAACAAGCTGCATCGGCCTCATGACAGGGTTCTTGTTAGTCCCTCCGTGGTGCACCACCTCTCCTGGTGGCGGTTGGCTTTGCAGCATCGCATCGGTGTTGGCCTGTGGACTTCGCCGAGGGCTTGTGTTGCCATAGAGACTGACTCGTCGTCTTCAGGCGCCGCGGCGGTGCTCCGTGACGGTGATGGGATTCGTGATTGGTGCTTTATTGACTGGCAGATCGACGCAAATGGTGTTTTTCAGAATTACTGCATCAATTACAAGGAGGCTGTGGTTATATTGCTGGCTGTTTTGAGATGGGGCCAATCCTTGGCTGGTTGTCGGCTTGCTGTGTACTGCGACAATGAGACGGCGTGTTGGATTCTAAGGCGAGGTGTCTCCAAGGACTCGCGTCTGATGTGGTTGCTGCAGTCTGTGGCGTTGCTCTGTCTGCGTTTTGACGTTGAATTTGAGGTCTTTCACGTTCCTGGTGCTTATCAGCTGTTTGCTGATGCAGGGTCCCGCCTGCACTCGCGTCATGAGTTGCTTAATTTTATTTTCCGTGTTTACGGGTCTGTACCAGTTTGCCCTGTGGAGTTTTCGGATCACGCGTTTTCTGTTTTTGCCTCCCGTTTTTTATTTTCACAGGCCGCCTCCCTGCAACGCCGACCCTCGGCGCCGCCGCCTCCAGCCTCCTCGCCGCAGCATACGCACCGCAGTCACGCAGGGCGATCTCATCGGCCGTCCGGTCCTGGCACAGCTTCTGCAACGAGAACGGGACCAACCCGGCTCGATCCGACCGGTCGGTGCTACTCAACTACCTGGCTCACCTGGTCGAATGCCGCCTGAGATCGTTCAACAGTCTGCGTGTCCATGTCAGTGCACTGTCCAGCTGGTTCAAAGCCTGTGGTGCTGAGGACCTAACAAAACACCACCTGGTCTCACTGCTCGTTCGCGGCGCTAAACGGAGGATGGGCCAGCGACCAAGACGGAAGCTGCCGATCTCGCCTGCGATGCTGCTGTCTGTGAAAAACCGGCTTAACTCGAGCAGTTCGCTTGACAGAGTCTGCTGGCTTGTGACGCTTATTGCTTGGTGGGGGATGTTTCGGCGCTCCAGTCTCCTGCCCAGTCAGCAGTCCGCTTCACCGATTTCCGTCTCAGCCTTTCAACGCCACCCGAAGGGGGTTGTGCTCTCTGTCAGTTATGGCAAGACGAATCAGTTCGGCGCGAAGCTGCACCGGGTGTTGCTTCCAAGGCTAAAAGAAGGACATCCGCTTTGCCCAGTGGCTGCGCTAGAGGGTCACCTCCGTGTCAGCAAGCTTGGCTGCAGGCAGCCTGTGTTCTCCTACCAGTTGGCGAGCGGATCCTCTGTTGTCCTGTCTGCCTCAAGATTCGACAGGTTCCTCAAGCGCTGCCTAGCAACTGCTGAGCAGGACGCTCGTTCTTTCTCAGCGCACAGCCTGCGCAGAGGTGGTGCCACCTGGGCCTACCGTCTCGGACTATCTGTTCAGGAGGTGAAGTGCATCGGTGACTGGCGAAGTGATGCTGTGACTGCCTACCTTCCATCTGCTGATTCTGTGCGGGCTGGTTCGCGTTTTGCTGGTGCTTTTAACGAGAGTTGCCTTTGAGTAACTTTTGCTTGTGTTCAAAGTTTTATTTCCGTTCTTATCCCCAGCCTTATTTCCGCCGTTTCGTAAATTCTCTCCTTCGTTCATTCATTTGTTTGTTTGGCCTTGGGGTTGCATCCTCTGGCTTTTCGCTGCCTCGCCATCGCCACACTCGGTTTGTCTTGTCTTTGCCTCCCCTTCACTAATGCATCGGTTTGCGCGAGCCCGCGAGGGCTAACCGCTGTTAGTGCAAGGGGGGGCTGTTTGGGTGCTGGCGGTCTGGTGGGGTGGTGGGTGCGTTGGTGCGTGCGCGTGCCTATTTAGGCCGCCACCTTTGTGGCTGCGCGGGGTTGCTCGCGGTTGAATTTTTTTTTCCTCGCTAATTATAATTTTTAATCAGTTTAATTCGTTTTAACAAGTCATGAAATAAATACGATCGTCTGAGGGTTGCATCCTCTGGCTTTTCGCTGCCTCGCCATCGCCACACTCGGTTTGTCTTGTCTTTGCCTCCCCTTCACTAATAAGTAGATATAAAGAATACAAAGAGTCAATAAATATTTATTATTATAATTATGATTGTGAATACGAATGTGAATGTGAATATAATAAATTTCTAGAATATGAAAAAGATATAGATAATTATTATGCAACATTTCCAAAAGAACTTAAAAAAATAAACAAGGAACAAGTCTTGGATAACTGGAAGAGATTAACAGAACAATTACTTATAAAAAACCAAAGCATGTAATTGTTTAAGCATAATATCCAGTTCAATTTCATATTTTATAGAACACCAATTGTCTTCACAGTCAGGTGGGTAAGACAAACATTTTTTTATTTTTTTCCCAAGCAATTTTATTCTCCTAACCAACCTATCTATTTCAATTTCAATTACTGTTTCCGCATAATCAATTGCAGCTTTTATAAAACGCTTTCTTTTTTCTAAGTCATATCGAATTGGAAAAATATCGTCACCATAATCACTATATTTCAGATTTTTTATCTTATTTAATTTTTTATTAATATCATAAAGTTCACGTTCTTTCGTGACAAAGATTTTTAGTGTCTCCATTTTCTTATAAAAATTTTGTCTGAATTTTCTTCATTCCATAAAGTAGCTAATTTTACAGTCCTGTCACTCTTTTTATTTCTTGTTTGTTTTAGTATAAATTGCAACCCACCATCTAGACTGTATTTCATAATAAAAGTTTTTGGTTTGTTAGTAACTAAAACTAGAAAATTTTTAACATCATTGCCGCTTAAACATAGGACTTTGTTATCACTCAATTGTAAAAATATAGATTGAATTCCAATAAATTTAACTTGTCGCAAACATATTATATCATACTCTTTAGGCTCCAGAGAATTGGGTGTGAGAAAATTAATGATATTAGTGTGACAGTGTGATTCGTAGAAGCGTGTATCGTATTTCTTTATTTTCATATGCATACCGTATTCTTTCATTCATTTTAACAATATTCGTACGTATTATTATCCCGCTATTTTTACTGTTAATTGCTTTGTTTTTGTAGCCTCGTATGTATTTATTCTATTATTTGTATTTCATTCATATCGTTATTATTTCTCGTAAAGTAGTTCTACCTATGTACATGTACTGACGCGATGTTATTCTTGCACGATATATATTATCGATTAATTTGTACATGTACATTGCGCGCCGCGTGGGGAGTTGTTTGTCTGGGTTTTGGATTAAGGGTGTTGTTGTTATCTGTTTACCTTTAAATATATGCTTACACTGCAGTCAGCAGCCGCTCTCGCCCTTCCCCTTGCTTCGCTTCTAGACCTAGGCTCGCTAACCCTTAGCTGTGACGCTGTCTGGCCTCCTTACACCAACTCTTCCGCCGTCTACCTTGGCACACCAATTAGTTAATTAACTGATCCAGCAATTTTAAGTAGCACTAGCAAAAGTGTAAGGGTTGAAGCGGCTTGCCGATCTGCTAACTAATCGTGAACTATCGAAATTAACCGCTACACAAATCCGTCTTATTCGCTTTATTCGTCACATTAGAATCGGTTTTGAACCAGCTTTCCATTTTTAATCTAAAAAAATAACAAAAAAATGAAAGACATTTACGAATATAAAAAATATAATGTGACTATGCATAGAGGTCAAGCAGCAAACGGAGATATATATCATATGTGTTATTCATGTTCTATAGTATATCAATTTGAAAAAACAAAAAAGATTGAAAACTCAGATTACTATTTTAAAAACACAATTATAAAAAATCTTACAAGGGATATTTCCCATCCAAATCTTGTGTTACCCTCCGGGGCGATCAGTGCTATCCCCGGAAATAATGTTTATTTATATAATAACTTTTTCCATTTAAATAAAGGCAAGGGATTAAGTTCGAAAGACGCTGAAAGGATTTTAATTTTAGTTGGATATTATTTCAATTTTCTTATGCGAGAGAATACTAAGTTTATAAGGATAGGTAACATACCTAACGAAATGTTATTGAAAAAGTCATTGGAATTTTTATGTATTGATAAAAAATTTAAACCTAGAATTACAAGAGAGTTACCACTTTGGGAAGAATATATAACGTATGCATTAAATAAGTTAAACAACATGAAGTTCCACCGTACTACCTGACCGCGGGCTTTGGACACCCATTTCGATAGTTTCCGGCTTGTATTCTAAAGTTTCTAACGGCGGAGCTTCGGGAGCCTCGAGTCTCAACTCTTTCAATTCCATATTGGTAAAAGCTTCAACATCCAAAATTCTATTTCTATCTTTTAAATATTTTTCATATAATTCAACCGCCGTTGACAACTCATGAATTGTTATCTCTCCATCATCTAATATTTTTTGAACATATAAATATAACTGATTCTTATATTGTTTAGCAACATCTCTTAATGATTTATACTTTTCCTTTCGTTTTTTAAGATATAATTTAATTGCCAAAAGAATTGATAAATTTCTTATTAATTCAAAACCTGATATTGAGCCAATTGAAATACCTAAAAATAATTGAGATAAATTAAGTGTTGGAACGGATTGTAAAATACCTAAAACGATTACACATAACATCGATAAGATTCCAAAACCAATATTAAAAAAATCCATATTTCTAATATGGTTTGAAAGTCTTCTTACTTTTTTAGAATATAAATCATAATCATAATTTATTCGATCAACATTACTTAACATATGACCCTTACGTTGATTAAATCGATCGCGTTCCATTTTATCAGCCTCAGACACCGACATTTTCGTCTATTTTTAATAACACCAAAATGAAATCCCCACGCTCTTTGGGGATTTGTCCTGAGCTTAATAAGTATTGTATCGGACTTATTCTTTCTTTTTTCTCCCATTTAAATCCAACCTTCCAAAACTCTTGAAGTATGATGTGATTTTTTAATAGTTTAATTAATTCTTGAAGCTTCTTAATATCTTGAACATTTACAGTGCTAAATAAAAATTTGGTATGAGATTTAAAAGTTATTATAATCGGTTCTTGTTTTGGAATCGGAATGACAATATTGTTATTTTGTCGCATTGATGGAGTTCTACTAAAAGCCATTTTATATACAAATATTTAAGGGATTTGTACAGGCGAACGGACGGAGTCCTCGCCCTTATAATATTGCAACGGGCGGTTCTTCCAAATAACCAGTAGAGGGAAAAGTATAACCAAACGATGTGCAAATGATGTGCTACCACAAACCGCTGCACCCCGAATAAAATGTGCAGCATCTGCTCCTCCGGTTCGAGCACCAAAGCCCATAAGAGTCCCACTTTTATCTAGGTCACCCCAATTCCCGCTATCATATGTGAAAACGTTCTGCCCAATTAGCCTATAAGAATCACCAGCAACATTGTATGAATGCAATCGATACCAAACCCTTTGATTAAGAACATTGATTTCAAACAAATGCCAATCGCCGTTATCAATATTGTTGTAGGTTACCGTTTGATCCGCATCGTTAAGAACATCATTACGGACTGTGGCTCCGTCTGATTTTTTATTACTCCAAACAACTCCAAATCGATCCGTCCACTCACTAGCAAACACTATCAATCCAGCATCGGTTGTTAAACCTGATCCAAATTCACTTGTTGGACGTTGGTGACAATACGCATAAAACCAAACTGCATCTGCGCCATCTCCCCCACCCGCAGCATTAGCAACTCGGAAAAAGAAGGAGGCTGAAATATTACGAAAATGAGTGAAATTAAATTGTAACGCTCCGCTGACTCCCGGGGTTTCATCGGTAATTCTAGCTCCATTTTGTTAATCAATATATAAAGCGTCACCAATAAAACTTCCAGTTGGAAAAATATCTCCAGC
Organism: Macrostomum lignano; assembly: GCA_002269645.1. Classification (NCBI taxonomy): domain Eukaryota; kingdom Metazoa; phylum Platyhelminthes; family Macrostomidae; genus Macrostomum; species Macrostomum lignano. Next base: position 311,068 of record NIVC01000249.1, read on the forward strand.
GGTGGATGGGTTTTGGTAGCCAGCCCAATTGCAAATTACGGGCTCGTATAAAGCGGCATCAATCGCAGGTATTCCATCCAATTTTATTTTATCGTTAAAAGACATTCGGCCATCTGACGTTTGGGTTACAACAGTATCAACATACTTACAACATACATATATTGTAGTAACAACAGAAGTGTTATCGTTTATAGTCGAGATATTAGTAATTGTGTTACCACCCATATCAATTGATTGATTAACTACTCCCAAATTTAGATCAATAACTGTAAACGTCTGTCTATAAATCTGGAAGGTTGACAGACCGGGGTTGGTAGAACCCGATGTTGATGTAAGACAGAACAAACTGAAATATGAATATGTTTTATAAAAATTTTGTGTGACATTAATTGTTTGAGTTGAGTTATTTATTGCTATAGAACTATCCGCGGGTATTAAAACATCCCAACTTGTATTGTCATTATGATGAGGACGCACTTTTTCCCAAATCCCGCGCTAGCACATGGGCTCTAAACTTACTTGCCTACTAACAGTGGGCAATGGGCACTTTTATCCTTTTTCTGCGAATTTTCATAGAATCTATACTAGATATAATGTCTGGCCATACTAGTAGTCATAATAACATAGGCGCGGCTTTTTGGGCCATAAATCATCGCTTTCAAAGTTGGTCTGACAGCCACCTGCGCCTCACTCAGTGTTGAAGCGGGCGCCAGATGGTCTGAGAGGATGCGGGCGGTAGCTTTTTTCTCATTATCTTGACAGGCCATCAAGATTTATGAGGTCAGAGCCTATTGTTCGTGTTCACTCAAGCGTGTGACAGCTTTGACAGCTATGCGTTTTACCCTAAAAGTACCTTGGGATTAGCGATTAGCGATTTCTCTTCATTATCTTCACTTTCTATTTAATAAGAGCTTTCTAATGTATATTTTTTCATTAATTTCTGTCAATCCTACGCGAAAGGTCATAAATCATTTTGTTGCGATTTTGAGTGATTTATGGCCGCACCTGTCATCTTTTTACGACCCTGTGGGAACTGATAGGATCTCTCGGTCACGTGATTCTGGGTAGCAACAAGCTTAGCCAATCAGAAAATTCGGCGCTCATTTTAACAAAACGGCTCAGCCAATCAGAATCGACGTGTTCCGTTATAACAAACTGCGGTCCAGTTGGCGGCTATTTAAACCGGTGTTTTTTGCCCGCTCGGACCTCAACCTGTTCCGACTCTGGCCTGGTTCCTACTCCACCGGCCCGGAACTGACCGTCGTTTCTTGATCCCCGGATTGTGACTTCCCCCATCATCATCAAGGACGAGTCCCCCGGTCATCAGCAGCGAACATCAAGTTAAGAGCATTACCTGCTAGCTAACAGCGAAGATTGTGACAGCATCATCCCGAGTCTACAGCTGCAGAGCATCGAGCCGATTCGGTCACTGTGGATTACCTGGTCTCCGGCTGTTGAGTTTCTGATTGGTTGGGTGAGAGGCTACCTAGACTTGCTTGATTGGGTGATCCCTTATCTGTCCCCTGTTGCAGTAGCTGAATTAGGCGCACACTTTTGCTCATTTTGTTCAGTAGTGCTGTTGCTGAGGCAGAAATCATTCAATAATACTGCTAGTAGTCGAAGACTCCAATTCGATCTGAAGTGTGAAGTGAACTAAGGAGAAGGTTAAATCAAACAGTTATTTTTATCGGTTTTATTTCTTTGTTCGCCGATGGCTCAGATGAGTAGCTAAGCTAGTAGGCGCCGGTCACAGTGGACCAATGGCAAGGCAGTTCTCAGTCGACCAATCTACCAAATCAGTGAGCAAAACTGCCAGAAGTGCAGAATCGGCGCCAGAGATGTACATTGTGCACTCTAGGGTAGCCAAGCGGCTCGGGTAAATGAATCATGCGGTCTCTGAAGTTCGAGTTAGTCTATCATCAGCGCTATGAGAGGCTGGTTGGCGCGTTGAAGGCCAAAAGTACATATCTTCGTATTTAGCAATGTAATAGTACATGTAGCTACCCCATAGACTCGCCACCGCAAGAATCCCCTGCACAAGTCCCCTCTGTACCTGCATGGCCAATGCGATCTAGTCCCAGCAGTGTCCCTTATCATCGGCTATGACTTCGAGATTGACAGCAAAAAGACACTAGTTGGCAGGTAAGTGTAAAGCCCCTTCTAGTCGGAAGCCCGATTTCGAGAGTCCCGGTGTGGTGAGCCAGGGCGCACGGGCTGGTGGCAGCAAGTTAGTTGATCTGCGGATTAGCTAATTTCTACTTTCAAAATTCTCCCTGCTCGTCTCTCGCTGTCCCTCTCTTAGCTATAGGACCTAGACTGCTCGCCACACGATCAAGCTACCATGGGGCTGACCATCTGACAGGAGTGGGGGGCCAGGTCTCTAATTGATTTATTTCTGAGCCTGAGGCCCGAAGGCTTCCCTAACAAGGAGCCCGAAGGTCGAAACCCATCAATTACTACCTTCAAATCGCCATGACTCGGGGTGTTCGGTTGATGGCGAGGGTCTACCACGCAAATCAATTTTATAACACATTATCGCGGAAGGACATTGAACCTTAATCCAATAATCGGTTTGTGCATTATTGGTTGCCCAATCGGTTGCATCATCGCCATCAAACGCTTTCCAACTTGCAAAATCGGTTGTATTAAAAGCGGTGCTTGCGGTGATTGCAAAACCACTTCCACTCCAATCTGACATTGATGGTATGTGGCCTGTTTCAACCATTTGGAACCTATCTTGCTTTGGGGTTCCACTTCCAATTAAATTATCAACCTCTGTTTTGGTATAGGAATCAGCTATATTCCTTTTTAAATTTAATGAATTATCAACCTCTGTTTTGGTGTATGAATCAGTTATATCTCTTTTTAAATTTAAGGAATTATCAAACTCTTTTGGTGTATGAATCAGCTGCATTCCGTTTTAAATTCAATGAATTATCAACCTCTGTTTTGGTATAGGAATCTGCAACATTCCGTTTTAAATTTAATGAATCATCGATTTGAGCTTTGGTATAGGAATCTGCAACATTTCTTTTTAAAATTTAGTTTATCAATTTCAGTTTTTTTTATAACCTTCATCTTCATTAATATATCGGTTGTCTCCGAATGTAACACTAATACCACTTGATTCTTCACCACCAGTTCGTGTAGTTCCATTCCATGAGGGTGTTCCACTAAATAACATTTTTTAAGTCTATTTTTATAGAGTCTAAAATCTTCTTAAAGTCTTCGGGTGTTTCCTTCGAATTGTTAATTTTATATAAAAAATACAACGCTGCTTGTCCGCAATAACTTTTATCAAAGGTTTGAAACTGTTCGTGATAATCACCACATAATCGATTTTTAGTATGATTAAATTTATCTTTTATTTCCTGTAATGGAGGAAGTGCATATGAATAAAAAAATAAACAAGTTTGGCTTTTGAATAAACTGCTGACCAATGGACACCATTTTCTTTTGTCGTTTCAATATTTACAATATAAGACCCATATCTTGGTAAGTATTTTATTTCATCGCGCATAACACATGGTTTTATCTTTAGTTGTCTCGCCCAATTGGTTAATTCAATATTGCTTGTTGTGTCAGTTCCATATCTTTGTTTGAACATACCCCAATTCAAAGTCATTTTATGTTCCTGAAAAACTCTTAGTTTTGGTTAGTTTATTAGGCGGGTTTTTTAGTAATTTCTTTCTGGTTTTTTCTGCTTGAAGTTGTTTCAATTTTGTTAGTTCGACTTCATAATTATCTTTTGACTTTTGAACTTTTTCCGTTTGTTTTTTTATATTATTACCCATTTTTAATCTAATTAAACTTGTTTTATTCTTAAATTATTACTATTGCCTGCCCACCAAAACTAATTAATCTGTCAGAATCATCTAAAACTCTTACATAAATTGATTGAATATTATATTGATTTAAAGGATAATAAATTGGGGTTTGGGTTGCAACAATCATTTTATCTCCAATCGGAACAGCAAGAAAGGAGATTGAATAAATGATTCCCCGTTGAACCGAAACTCCGTTATCATCAGTTATATAACCCCCGTTTGAAATATCAGTTGTTATATTAATTGTATTGACTCCTCCCTCAATATTTCCCACCGTATCACCTGTGCTTGATGCGGTAACGATTCGGGAATTAAATCCTAGAATGGTTCTAAGTGAATTTGCGATTGTGAAATCAACCTGATATCCAGCAGCTAAAGTCAAGGTGAATCTTCCTGATGGCAAATCAACCCCTATAACAATTGCGTCTAATATCCAATCACCATTAGCTGTTAAATCAGCTTGTATTACAGCATTCAAATCAGTATAATTATATGCTCCTGGTGTTATAGTAATAGTTGTCCAATTGGCTCCAGAATCTTTAGAATATCTAAACTGGTTATTTGTTGCATTAATTAATTGGGGCATATTGAAAACTGAAAACATAATCAAACCAATTTGATAACTTAATGTTTGATCTAGGGTAAGAGGATCGCGTAACTGAATCCTTTGCTCACTACTTGTCATTACAAATTGCAGGGTGGTACTAAATTTTAAATTGGTTCTGTCAACAATCTGTTTTATAGCATCCAAATTTACAGCCATTTTTATAGTGGGAATCGTGCTTTTAGTCCTCGTCGTCGTCATTATATTCTTTTATCAGATTTGTTAAGATCCGATGTTTCCTTTCTAACCTAGGATTGATATATATATATATATATATGTTTGTATTGGCTATCATCCCAAATTTTTTTACACATGCTTTTGAATGGTTTTACATCCAACCCAGGATTAAATCTCGCGTGTATATTTTGTAGATCATAGTTATCTAAATCAAACATTACACAACAACTTGCATTCCTTTTTATAAGCCCATCTAAATCTCTAAAGGATTGAGTAAGATAAAAGGCTCCAATTCCATCTCCTATACCACTAACAAAAATATCTTTTTGCAATTCTTGATCGCCGTCGGTAATACAATCATCAAAAATAATTAGTGTTTTATCATGTTTTGGAATTTGATCATAGGGTAATCGGGTTGATACTCTAACAGTTGGTGATTTTTCGATTATCGGACTTTGTCCGCGTTCCGAAGGAACGATGTTTTCTGGATCTTCTGCGGTTGTTTTACATAAATCCTCAATGTCATCTAGTTTAAATCGCGGTTCGTCATCATCCTCATATTGCTCATATGCTCTTAACATTCTAAACAGGATATCTTTTTTAATTTGTTTTTAATCCATGTTGAGAAAATTCATAGTATTTAATTCGGGGTTTGTTAGTATAAATTATTAAATTATTATAGTCTAGCATTCCATCGGTTGTTAACAGGTCGTAAACAAAGTGTGTTTTTCCTTTACCCGATCCCCCAATTACTACACAAAGAAAAGGATCGTTTGGAAATATTTTATTGTTTTGCTTTTACCATTTTTAAGGAAATAATTTAAATATTATTTTTTCAGGATTTTGCAATTGGGACATCCTGAACGACGGTGCCATCGGCTTTAGCAATTGCCATGTATTCCTCTAGAAACAATATGTGGGCGTCTAGGGCTTGATTACCAGTTTTATTAATCTCTAACATATAATTCAAACCAACATTGGCTACGTTTTCTTTCTGTGCGGTTAGATCAAAAACAACCACTGGGTGAATGTTTAGAAACTCTGTGGGTGTGTACTGAGGCATATGCTTCATTTTTGACATAATCCTGATAATATTTTATAAAATCATTAACATAATTATTTGCTGTGTTTAGATTAAGGGGGTCTTTAGCTGGATAATATTGATCATCAACCTGAAGGCGGATATTCTGGACATTAAACTCGTTAATCGCAGAAACCGCGTTGTCGGTTGCGGTGGCTGCTTGCGCGGCTACATCATCTGATTGAAGCCAATATAAATCCCCATTTGCTCTTTTGCTCCTTCTGTTTGTTATTTTAAACCAAACAAAAATATACCTCACCCGACGTTTTGATGTCAATATCTGCACCGGCCACTGAAATGAATCCTGATTGTTATTAATGGTTCGCATAAAGTGTCGACGATTCAAATAAAATACATCCTGATCCACAAGTAGCTGGTCGTCTATATGTTTTAAAAGCGGCGCCGTTACTTCAATAGTTGGCACGGCTAATTGAATTGAAGTTATTCTAACTGCTATATCGGTTGAAATTGAATTTCCATAAAGTATCCTAGGCTGATATCCACCAGATATTTGCAACTGTACCCCAAATTTTAATCCTTTCCATACGCGATTTGGTGAGAAGAACCCAAATAGTGGGAAGATTGAAAAGTCCTGCTCATATGCGGTTGCTGTGGTTAAAACCGCGACTGGGAATTTATTCTGACGATCTATGAAGCCGGTGTTAATATTTTTGGTGTTAGTTATGGTCGTTACAACCGGAACTATATTGGTATTAAGATAATTAATAAGAGCTGCGGTATCTGCACCGGCTGCGTTTTGTACGTTAGGGAAAATTACTGCTTGACCATTACCCTTATCCGGCATCCACCCAACACTATCACCAACTTGTTTTGATAAATAAGTATAAATCAAATGTTTCAAAACCCCATTAATCTCTGCTGGATTTGTAGATGTCTCAAACTCGGCTCCGTTAACGCTTAGCTGCGCTTGGGAAAAACATTTATAAAACCAATCATTTTCTATAATAATACCAGAACGATCGGGAATATCGCCGGCTGCAAGAGCAGTTCCATCGTTTCTGGTATACAACCACCTAACGCGGAAAAATGCGTTTTTCATATCCAATATGCTGCTGGTTGCACCAATGTCAAAAGTTACCGTTCCGGTAGTAAAATTGTTTGAATTATCGCTTGATGGTTGAGTAAAATTTAAATGTCTATTCCTGACCTCATTAATATACTGACGATACTTTTTGAAATGAAATTTATCACTCCAAATGGTTTTTGTTTCGGCCATTTTTTTTAAGTCGAAAAGGTTTTTTAGGTTAAAAAATGAGTCAATTTATGGATGTTGATGGAGAATTAGCGATTTATAAAGAGAACCAAAGATATTCTGATTTTTTTAGAAATTTACAAAAAAGAAAGTTAGGAATAAAGTTAGCTGGTGAGAAATTTGCTGCTCCTTTTGTTAATCCTAAAACGGGGAAAATTAGTGAATTAACAAAAACTGATAAAGAGCTTCTTGAAAAAATTGCTAAGAATACGGAGCCAAAAGAGGCCGACGTTGTGGTGGATGAGCGTCCTGCTTATGATGTTGATCAAGCACTATTGAGAGTTGCAGAGATTAGGCGTGCAGAACGGGGTGGAGTTGAACAACATCCGAGAGCTGCTCCACAAAGTATTGCGGTGACGGATTTAGGTAATGATAATTATCGAATTGGTAGAGTTGGTAAAAATCGGAATGAGCTATATAGAGAATTGGGTGGAGCATATAATATTATTATTAATCCAAGGGTGAAGTTTAATCCTGAGTTATATACTAAGGATGAATTAGTAAGCGCTAAAAATTTTTGTGATGAGTTAGGAGTAAGCGCTGTTAAAAAAACCCTTTTATATGATAGGATTGTTGATTCTATAAATAACAAAAGAGGCGTTGGCGAAGGATTTAAAACTCCGCGAAAACTTGTTTTAGCTGCTGCTAAAGCCGCTGGACGTACAGGACTTTAGATGTTAAATTTTTTTTATAAAATGGAAACTAAATTTTGTAATAAATGTAAAGAAGAGAAAATTTTGGATTATTTTAGATTTCGTAGAGACCAAAATAGATATTATAGTGTTTGCAAACCATGTGAGAGAAAGTGTGATAAAGAATGGTATGAAAAAAATCGTGAATATAAACTTGAAAGAAAAAAATAATATGATAAAAATAATAAAGAAAGACGCAGAATATATGAAAATGAAAGAAGATTAACTGATGAAAATTTTAAAAATATAAAAAACACCAGATGTAGAATAAATTCTCTTCTAAAATCTAATAATACTCGAAAAAATAATCATACTATTGATTACCTTGGTTGCTCAATTGAATTCTTTACTGATTGGTTAAATTTCACAAAACATTATTATGTCCCAAAAGATTATGGTGGTGCTTTGCATATTGATTATTTTATTAATGCTTCTTCATATGATTATCGCGATGAAGAACAAATTAAAAAGTCTGAAAATTGGAGAAATAAAAGATACTTAGGTGCTGTAGATAATATTTCAAAAAATGATAAACAACCAACCATTGAAGAGTTTGCAAAACAATTGGTGATATCATGTATTTTTATGGCTATTAAAAAGGTGGTTCAAACAACTGATATTAATTCCAGCCAGCTTGTGTATGAAGGTGGGTTGTTGGATGTTCAAAAAGGATTAACAAGCTTGCCTCCAATCTTTACTACTGGAAGGTATACTAATGAATTACACGTGCCGTCACATAATTTCGCGGGTGGAGCTCGAGCTGTGCCCGAGTGGTAGAAGCAAAGCTACTGCTAGTCACTATTAGTGACAACACCAGCCGCTCACTCAATCCCCTAAAGCTTCAAGTACCACTTTGTTTTCGAAAGATTACAAAGGAACAGAGGTAACTCCTCTTCCCAACGGTAACAAGTTTGAATATCTATATGGGCAAGAGTGAATCGAAAACCTAACCTCGTATGACTTGAGTATGGTTGAGATGCAACGACTGTACGCTGGTGTGGGCTTGAAGGATTTAGTTGTGACGTTGCTAGTTTAAGGTGGTCCCGCAAAAGGGCCGTTGGACTATAGTTTCTCTTGCAATTTCTCGTTTAAATTTCTCCAATAGTTTATTTTAACGTTTACTTGTAGTAGCGTGCAAATAATCAGTATCAGTTGCTAATTCACTGTGTATTTGGTAAGCCTTGCGTTCGTCTGTAAATTTTAGCACGATCGATAATTTCAAGTTCTCTCGCCAGCCAATGAAAACTCTCCGTGTTTTATGCTAACCCTTCTGCGCTCTTTATTAACCCCCGCCTGGCGGCGGGCTGGGGGCCTCCTCACTTCTGGCTTCTGGCTTCGGCGTCTGGCTCTCGTTTTCCTTCTCTCTCTCCTGGCTGCCTCGAGCCTCCTTATCTCTCGCCACGGCTCCTCTATCTGGGCCAGCCTGTTTACACACTGTACTCCACTGTGTACTGCCACGGCTAACGCCACTCTCACCGCTACTTATCTGCCTGTTTACTTACTACTCATCGCCTTCACTGTGCTCATCGCCATCACTCACTACGTTGCGTCGCCATTGTATCCTTCGCCTGCCACTCGACTTCATATTCTAATCACTTTCAAAACCATTGTTGCAGCCGCCAGTGCCCAGAACACTATAAGTTTTGTATTGACACTAACCAGTCTAATATTGATCTCGACAATAAATTAGCTACGGCAGTTTCCTGCCCTTATACGCCAAGTGCTCCGCTACACAATCCGCTTTGCAAGAATTGACTTCGATTCATTTTGGGACTACAACAACTTACGACAATTCTCGTCAAACGGCCCTTTTAAGGGTCCTAGCCACTACGCCAATAACGTGACATAGTCAATCCTAATGATAGCTTTAGACACAGTCTACTCCTTTGTGAAAGCAACGGTATAAAGGCCGGGTTGACTCGACTCGATCTTCGATTAAATCCTGATGATACTCCAAAAGCTGATTCAATTCCCATTAATGGTATTGATTGGTTAGCATATTATCATGACTTAGCATACAGAGATGCTGACAAGAATTCTCCTGAGGAAGCATTAAGATTAAAGCATGAAGCCGATAGAAAGATGATTGAAGGATTGGATAACTTACAGGGGTTATCGGTAGGCCAGAGATTAACTAGGTGGATGGTTAAAAAGATCTTGCAATCTAAAGTTAAATTTGGTTTGGGAATTAATTACAATCAACATGGAAATAATTGTGTTGATTGTCTGTTATTAAGTGGTAGTGGGTTAAGTTCTGATGAGGCAAAGGTTCTTGACAAGAATACCGAAAGCCTAAATTTTATAGAAAAATCATGAACTTCAAAAAGAATAAAATTTGGTATGCTGATTTAATGTCAATGCCGAATGATGGAGGATATAAATATATCTTAACAATACTTGATGGTTTTACTCGATACGCGTGGGCTGTTCCTTTGAAATCCAAAAAGGAGAAGTTGCTTCTGCTTTTAGAAGTCTTGGAGAAAAAAGTGAAAGGTTGTGTGTTAATGAAGGAAAATAATTTTACAATCCTTATATGTATAAATTATATCATTCTGAAAAAAAGGAAAAGAAAGGAAAAAGGACGCGAACGGAGAGTATATTAATAAAATTTATTCTACTTATGGAGAAAGCAAAAACGCACTGATTGAAAGATTTAATCGAACTTTGGGGAAGAAATTGTGGCTTCAATTTAGTATTAATGGTAACCTAAAGTGGGTTAAAATATTACCAGACGTAGTGAAAGATTATAATAATTCATTTCATTTGGCTATCGTTCCTTCGGAACGCGGACTTCGTACGATAAAGATGACTCCTCAACAAGCTTATAAAAATCCTGAAAATGTTAAAGTTACTTTTGGAGAGTTCGAACGAAGTTCGCGACCCTATGGGACGATCGAAAAAAAGAAAAAGAAACCTTTAAGGTTGGTGATTCTGTTTATATATATAAATGGAAAAATAAGTTTGAAAAGGGAAGAAAAGGATATTGGAAGATAAGTGAGAAATTTACTATCAGTAAAGTTTTAAATACAAATCCTACAACATATATCATTGCTGATAAAGATGGAGAAGAAATATTGGGGTCGTTTTATGAGAACCAATTAATGGAAGTTTAATCTCGTTTTTTATTTCTTCTTGATCTTAAAATTTTTAAATTTTTAATTTCGTTTATTATTTCTTGATCTGTTAATAACGTTTTTAGAGGTGTAGAGTACTCGCTTTATTTAAGTGTGTCAATGATTATATCATAATCCCAACCGCGTACAAGTTCATATATTTCGTTACCAATCGTTATCAATAAAAGCATCCGATTTTCATCATAATTCAAAAATCTGCTAATTACTACTTCCATAGGTGTCCTTTTGTCATAGTGGGCAATTAGGTATGGGTGTTTTTCAAGGTTTTCAATTTCAATTGGATTTAGTGGGTATATTTTTAATCCTCGAATTTCTACATGTTTTATTGTGCCTTTTATTATCATCTCTTTTATATCAGCCATCTTTTCAAGAAAATGTTGGGTAATTTCAATTTTCTTGTATGTCGGTGATTTGCCAACTTTAATATTTTTTAGTGGTGTGACGTATTCTTTATATTTAAGACTACTCAATTTAAACCTGAAACGAATGTGTGGAAATGGATGATAACTACTCAAATATTTAGTAAATTCTATAAAGCTCCGCTGTTGCTCCTCGTAATCATAAAGTTTTTTCATTTTAGTTTCAAGGTCTTTAATTTCTGTTGATTTTAGTGGATATATTTTTATTCCTTGATACAGTACTTTTTTTATTAAACAATCAATTATCATCTGTTTAAGATCTTGTATCCTCTGTCCAGTTTCTCTATCCATTTTAAGGATAAATTTTAGATAATTAATTACTTGAGGCAACATGGTAGTGTAGTGAAACTACAACTTAACTTAGATTTGAATTGCATATATTTTATGAGTTAAAGACGAGAGGGCTTGGGGCGAGAAACTTAACAGCGAGAAAGAACTGTAAAAGGAAATTAGTCTATGGTAATTTATGACAAACTGAGTTGCAAATAAAAAGTACAACAAAATACCCATACGACTCCCCCTCCAATTGCGGAGCACGGGGAAAAGAGACTGTAACTGAATTATAAAATGGTGGAATTGCTTAAATTATTGAAACAAAGCGGTTATACAGTTGAAATACGAGCTAAATGTTATATGAGGGGTTGAACATTGAGAAATATTGAGAACATTGGAACAGCAGTTAGTAGACGTTATACATTACAAGGTTAATAATAAATGTAATCATTATGGCGTCGGAATTGGACTCGGCGGCCGCTAGAGGTCGCTCTAGGAGGTGATGAGTCCATCGGTTCCTCTGGTTTGGCGGCTTTTTCCGGCAGCGAGTTCGCGGCCGGCTGAACAGCCGACTTCGGAAGCGAAAGTCGCGCCGGCTTGAGGCGATCGATAGAGACAGATTCGGTGTTGCCTGACGGTAGGAAAATAACGAAGAACTTTTCAGTTCGCTGTTTCACGCGATACGGCCCTGAGTACGGCGCCTCGAGCGGCGACCGAACGCGATCGACCCGAACCCAGACGAATTCAGCCATTTCCAGGTCCTTGGGTACGTAGCTCCGTGGTTCGTGCGTCTTCGCGTGTGGACTCGGTAACTCTGTCAGCAGTTCCTGCAGCCGTGTCCGAATGTCCGTTGGGGCGAGTGGTTCAGAAGTTAGAATGCGCGGAACCATCGGAAGCTCGCCGGTAACCCTGGTGAACGGTGATTTTCCTTGGTCGTCAGGTGCGACGTGCATCGCGAGGAGAGCCACAGGTAGGTCTGTCAGCCAGTCATTGCCTCGAGCACGTAGCATCGTCTTCAGGGTGCGATGGGCTCGCTCGACCTTGCCATTGGTTTGAGGGTGGTAGGCCGTTGTGCGTAATCGATGAAAACCAATTGATGACGAGACCGAGTGAAAGAATTCTGATTCGAACTGGCGCCCCCGATCAGTGATTACATACAGTGGCACTCCGTAGCGCGAGACCCAAGATGAGGCGAATGCATGGGCGACTACTTCCGCGGTTATTGATTCCAGTGGTGTAGCTTCTAGCCAGCCAGTCGAGCGGTCGACCGTCGTGAGAAGGTAGCGGGCAGACTGGTGGCCAAAGGTGGTAGCATTAGCTGGTGGAAGTGGTCCCACAATATCGATGTGTACCGCCTCAAAGCGATTTGATGGTAATGCGAAGGCCTGTTGCGGGGAGACAGTGTGGCGAGTGACTTTACTCCGTTGGCAGTCCTGGCAGTTCCAGCAGTAGGTCTTGATGGACTTGCGCATTCCGGGCCAAAAGTAACGTTCTGTGATGAGTTTTGCTGTTTTACGGTAGCCGAAATGACCAAGTCGATGTAAGGTGGCAATCACGGCGTCGCGGAGAGACGGCGGAATGATCGGGCGAGGATACGGCGTTGACGTCTCACACCAAACGACGACGTCTTTGTCCAGAGAATACGATCGAATATTTGGTGCAGGTGAGAACGACTCCGGTCGTTGTGCTTCAGCGATACTGGGCAGATCAACAGGGAATTGGCTTGATGGGGCAGCGACTACAGCGACTGTTGCGATGTTGGACACGTGATCATTCACTGGGAAGTCAGGCAGTCGAGAAAGGGCATCAGCTATTACGTTGTCTGCACCGCGAATGTACTGGACATCTGCCACGTACTCGGACAAGACGGTCAAGTAGCGCTGATTGCGATCTGACGTAGTGGTGCGATTGGCGTGGAAGGCCTGAGCTAGTGGTTTATGATCGGTGAACAAGGTCACGCTCAGTCCTTCAATGAGGTTGCGGAAGTGCCACACTGCCAGGTACGCCGCGAGTAGTTCTCGGTCGAACGTGCTGTACATCCTTTGAGATGATAACAACTTCTTGCTGAACATGCCAAGAGGTGACGTTCCGGTTGAAGAGGTTTGATGCAGAACGGCACCAACACAGTCGGCTGAGGCATCAGTGTACAGGTGGTACGCAGTACAGTTAGGGTCCGGGTGATGCAGCAGTAGTCTCTCTGAGAGAGCTTGTTTGATGTTTTCGAAAGATTTCTGATGCTGCTCTGTCCATTGGAAGTTTCCTGCTGACTGTAGTGATGCAGTGAGTAGGTCTCGCAGCGAAAAGATGCGGTCGGCAAAGTTGGGAACGAATCGACGGTAGAAACCGACGACACCGAGGAAGCGCCGAAGTGCGTTCGAATCCGTGGGTGTCGGCCAGTCAGTGATTATTTGGATCTTCTTCTGAAGAGGCTTTATTCCTTCAGGAGTCACGCGATGGCCAAGGAAATCTACCTCGGACTGAAAGAATTCGCACTTCTTCAAATGAACCTGTAGGCCGTGTGTTCTTAGGCGGTCCAAAACTTGTTCCAAATGCGAGTAGTGGTCCTCACGAGTCTTTGAGAATATCAGGACATCATCGATGTAAGAGATGACGAATGACAGTCCGTGAAAAACAGAGTCGATGAAGCGTTGAAATGTTTGTGCTGCATTCCTCAGGCCGAAGGGCATGCGTGTGTACTCGAACAATCCAAACGGTGTAGTGATAGCGGTTTTGCAAATATCCTCTTCGGCGACTGGAATTTGATGAAAGACGCGAACAAGGTCTAACTTTGAAAACACAGTGCTTCCGTGTAGGTACCGGGTGAATGTTTGAATGTGTGGAACCGGATAGTTGTCCGGCTTTGTTCGTTTGTTCAATTCGCGATAGTCACCGCACGGACGCCAGCCAGCTCCCTTGGGTGCCATGTGGAGGGGTGACGCCCAAGCGCTTGAGGAAGGTCTGAGGTAGCCAGCATCGATTAGCTGCTGAAACTCCTGCTTTGCAGCCTGTAGTTTTGCAGGGTGCAGTTGCCGGGGTCGCAAGTGAACCGGTTGTCCACTGCCAGTGTCTAGCCGGAGAACAGTGTCATGCTTGACCTCTGAAGCTGGCGGAAGGGCTCCGCCTTCAACGAAAGAAAAACAATCTGCAAACTTTGTCAACAGCGTACTCGTCCGAGAATCCAGGTTGGGTGGCAGTGGCAGTTCTACCGACACAGTGAACGGGCCACAATGAACATTTGAAATTGACAAGGTAACAGTAGACAGTCCTCTTTCTGAGTCTCGAACGTGTTTGCGCTGACAATCGACAACTAACCCATGGTGAGCCAAGAAATCGTAACCAATGATGGGTTTCACCACTGACGCCACGAGGAAGGTCCACTGGAAGGCGCGACGCAAACCGCGGGTTGAGACATCCAGTAGGACCGACCCGGGAACTGGTATGGCGGCTCCGGTAGCAGTAAATAAACGAACGTTTGTATCTTGAACGAGTGCGTTAACGAGGCGAGGTGGAACAATGGAAACCGAGGCTCCGGTATCCACAAGAAACTTGCTGTAGGTATTGTTGATTTTAACATCTAACTCCAAACAGGTGGTCGATGGTATCTCGGCACTGCGCACCGCGACCTCGGTCGCAGTGCGACTTAGTTTTCCGGCTGTCGAGAAGGTGATGATGAACGCGACTGAGATTGCGTTTTTTCATTGGGATGCAGCACTCGGATCGGACGCGAGCTGTCCTTGGGAAACTGGCACCACAGGCGACACGACCGAGCACGGCGGCCATAGTAGAGGTGTGAGCGGCAAACGACGGGGCGTTGGCCAGGCTTAAATGGGTCTGTTCCAGTGGGCTTACCAGGTGCTTGTCGGTGTGGAGCTTGCTCAAAGCGCTGTTGGGGTGTCCGATCTGCACCGGCCTGCTGAATTGGGCAAACTGTCGCTGGCGATGGAGAGCTAAGGCCTCTGACGACCAACATCGAGTCAGCAATCTCGGAAATTTGCTGGGATGACTGCTGTTGGAATCCCGACAGTGCGATACGAAGGTCCTGTGGAAGACAGCGCATCAGAGTGGCCTTGAGGAGTTCCTCGTCGGGCTGTATCTGGCACTGCTCCATCTTGCTCCGGAGTTTGCGCATGAAGATTGATGGCTTGTCTCCTCCGAGGTCCGAGACTTGCAATACTTCCGAAACCTTCTCCTGCTTGGACTTTTGCAGAGTCGATGTAATCGCTGTTTTCAGTTGTTCATACTGTTTTGGAGTCTGAGCGGACAAGTGCAGAGCCGCGATATCCTCCGGTAGATGAGAGACTAGGTGGTAAAATTTGGCGGTCTCGTTGGTCACCCTGTTGAGCATAAACTGGGCCTCCAGCGTGAGGAACCATGCTTCCGGGTTGTTGCGATAGAAGATTGGAAGCTTCAGGTGGGCCAGGGAGACTGAAGCGGTGTCGGCGGCGTTTCCTACTGCATGTGTAACCACTGGTGCGGCCGAACTTGGTGCGGCTTGCGTGGTTGTAGGTGGTGTCGGAGCGGAATTGTTGCTGGCACTGTGCGTCATTGGATTTGTCTTCTGTGAGTATTGAGTATGCGAGTAATATCTTTCGCCGCCTCACCGGACCAATTTGTAGTGAAACTACAACTTAACTTAGATTTGAATTGCAATATATTTTATGAGTTAAAGACGAGAGGGCTTGGGGCGAGAAACTTAACAGCGAGAAAGAACTGTAAAAGGAAATTAGTCTATGGTAATTTATGACAAACTGAGTTGCGAATAAAAAGTACAACAAAATACCGATAGTAGTAAATTTTTTATAACAAATAAAAACAATTTATAACTATTATTGTTACTAGTAAAAATATTGAAATTTGTTCAACCGTTATCAAACTTAAATTTACATTAAGTTCATTGACCGGTACGTTTCCAATGTAGAAATAATTTACCTTCATTTTTTAAATATATTTTTTTACAATAAATGTCGTTTCTGTTAAAGAGTAATAAATCTTTTTTTACATAAAAAATTCAATTTCATTATCCGAATCGCTAGTTTCGTATGAACTATTTGTGGACTCAGAATCAGTTGAACGAACCTCCTAGTCGTCTGAATTTGAATAATCTCCAAGTTAAAATATTAACTCACCCTCTTGTTCTAGATCATACATCCAACTCTAGGGGATAAAGTTTTAGTTCTGTTTTGTCATCGTATTTTAAATAAACTTCACCAATTATTCCATTTAAAATATGCTGTTTTATAATCTCTGAATTTTTAGCAACAGTCTCAAAAGTATCACTAACAGAAAAGGTGTAAACTCGGTTCATTTTAAGTAACAGAAAAAGACCCTTCGCGCCTGCGGCGCGGCCTGGGGTTAAATGTAGTAGTAGGTAAAAGTACGCTTCTAGACACGGCACCTATCAAACAGGTGATTTGAAGGGCTTGAATGGGGGGACTCGAGGGGATTTTTGGAAGTGTTGGGGGT
Organism: Macrostomum lignano; assembly: GCA_002269645.1. Taxonomy (NCBI): domain Eukaryota; kingdom Metazoa; phylum Platyhelminthes; family Macrostomidae; genus Macrostomum; species Macrostomum lignano. The sequence continues at coordinate 328,011 of NIVC01000249.1, forward strand.
GTTTTTGTTTATTAGTAGTGTTGGGGGTGTTTAATTGTGTTGGTTAGTGTTGGTTGGTGTCGGTTGGTGTCGGTGGGTTTCGGTGGGTGTTTAATTGTGTTTTTTGGTTTCCCCCTCGTGTCCCCCCTCTAGCCCTTCATATCACCTGTTTGATAGGTGCCTCTGGGTCTAGAAGCGTACTTTTACCTACTACTGACCCGGGCTTCCGGGCTTCTTGCCGTTTTTCAGTCGAGTGACAGTGGAGACAATTCTGGATTTGCGTTATTTTATTCCTACTGAAATCTATCGCAGTACACACTCTCCTACTTTTAAGTAGCATTATTGGAACATGACGATGTTGATAATATTGTTATTTCTCTTGCTTGTTTGTACAGTCGAAAGGAAATTGAGTTAGACGCTATTTTTGTGCAATTTATTGGCAAATAGTTCTTTATTTTCACTCTTGCTATATCTCGTTTATTTATTTGGGTCTCAAGACTTTTCAAGAATAAGACCTGCAAAACACGCGGGGCTACCTGCCTACATTTTTAACGCTTTCAAATCCTCGGCTGGCTTTTTAAGGGAAGCCAGGGATGCTAACGCTGCCGAGGACCTTGGACAGCTCGTGACGGATCGGCGACTCGATGGCAGCTACAATGAGGTGCTGGACGGCGTTCACAACGACGTTGGCCACCGGCGTAAGGATCCAGTCCAGAGGGCCGAGGCCGCTGATGCTGACGGCAACTGGGCTGACCTCGCTGATGGCGAAGTGATCCAGTCTCGGGCTCGAGCCGGCCGCGACGTCGGCGCTGACGCGGAAGACGACTCGGACGCGGGAGACCAGGAAGGAGATGCCGGCGTTGACGCCGATGCCCATGAACTCGGCGCGGGAGTCGAAGCTTCCACGGATGTTGTCGATACCAATGACGCAGCCGACGACAACGTTGGTGCCCTGGGCGCCGATGTTGCAGTTTCCGGCCCTGTGGATGGTGGACAGACCGTAGGCCAGACCGTTGTACATCCTGGCGCTGCCCCACACGGTGACCAGAAGGATCTTCTTAGAGAAGCTGACCCGCTGCTCTGGAATGCTGATCGGGTCCAGGTTGTTGGCGTGGATGAGCGGCCTCAGGTTGGCCATCAGCCTATCGACGTAGTTGTTGGCGCTTTCATCGACGGGTCGGAGGCGGTTGCTGCTGTAGGGGAGCATGCCGCCCAGGATGTCGCGCAGGTCCACCTTGGCAAGCTCGTTGTTGATGACCGTGCGCAGGATGCGGTTGACCTCGGGCAGCAGGTTGCCCTTCAGCCTGTCGTAGATCAGCTTGCCCATGGCGTTCAGCAGGGTGTTGACCACGCTACCGAGGTTGCCGCCGCCGACGATGCCCTCCAGGTACATCTGCACCTGAGAGAAGGTCAGGTCGACTTGCAAGTTGTTCAGTTGAACACGGGTGAAGTCCTCGATGGACACGGAAGCCACGAAGCGAATGCTCAGGTCGTTGATTTGGATGGCAGCCGGACCGCTGCCGTACAGCGGGAAGATCAGAATCTTGCCCTGGTGGTGGGGTTGATGAGTACATGTTTAGTGGCTCGGATGCTTCACGTCCGTCTGTATACAGTAAAGAGGCTTTCGATAGATTATGGAATATAATCCTTCTGGTTTAAACTTTTTCTTCTGGTTTATAATTATTCTAGTGCCCCTAAGTACTAAGGACTCAAGAAGTCTAGTCATTGGAAGGCGCTTCAGAACGGCCCTGCTGTGAGCAAGGAATTTGATTTCCTCAGAAGCAGGCCGACTTGCAGGAGAAACTCTACAGTCTATAAGCCTACAGTTGAGGGTAAATATTGATTCTCACACGCTTACAACTTTCTCTGTAAGCTTAAAAACAACTCACGTCCAGATTGTAATCGGCTCGGGCCGCCACCTGCGGGAAGAACAGGTCGAGCTCGATGCTCATGCTGCCAGTGTGGCCCTTGGCATCGCGCACGACAAAGGAGGACAGGCCGTTCATGACGAAGTTGCGCATGTTGAGCTTGACGTCGGCGACGCCCTCTTTAATCCGGGGGATGTCGATGACCGGCAGAGACAGCGGCTCAAGCGGCGGGATCATCAGCTCGGGGATTCCGTGCGGCATCGCCTGGCGCAGGTTCTCCAGAGTGGCCTTGATGTAGATGCTGATGGTGTCCAGGTCCGGGTCGGACAGAGGCGTCTCGGCAGTGCGGCAGCTGACCGCTGCCAGCAGGCAGCAGGCGACGGCGAGGCTCAGTAGTTTTAGCATCTGCGCGGGGACGAGAAATGCACGATGGGCGTCACAGAATCGCATTAAAGATTTTACACTATAGGCTGAAAGGTTGATTCGAACCCCAATTCTCTGTAGATCGAGATTCAACTTTACCAAGCGAAGCAGAGAAGCTCGGGTTACATTTGCAGGATTGATACTACACATTTAAGAGGTGAACACAGGTAGACTTACCTTCGTCAATATAGGTTTAGAACTAATAATTAACTTTTTACTGAAGTCTCGCCTACACTACTGAGACCTATAGAAGCAGAGCGTTGGTCCGACTCGCGCCTTTTTGTAAGGCGAGAGATGAGACCGCATGGGTCCACGGTGAGGCGCCCGGCACCTCGGACCACCGCGCCCTCTGCCTGGCACGCGCTGGCCGGCTGTCTTGGGTGAGATACGAATAGGATTGACATGCTACAGGCACTGCAGTGTGCAGTGGGAACCGCGGCAGAAGCGACTGAAAAGAGACAGAGACAGTTGGACAGGTTGAGAACCCCCTGTGTGCTGTAGTCAGCTGGCGGACCGCAGCGCAGCGCGGTGTCAAGCGTCCAAAGTGGCCAGATCTTTTTCTGCTTTAAATGATTCAAGATAAAAGTCTAGAGTATTAAAATCTCATGCATGCTACGTTTACTAAGATTGGAGTTCTAAAAATGCTTATCCTACAATGAGAATTTTTCTGCTGATGCTATTGTCTATACTCGTATTTGCCTTTGTGTTACTGTAATTTGACGTGTGTTTACTTATTTATTTATTACATCAAGACCAACTGACTAGCCATCCCAGTCATGCGATCAGACCCTCATGAACTTTAACCCTAACCAATAACCCTCCCACAGTCAGGCCACCAGACCCCTATGACCCCAAACCCAGGCCACCAGACCCCTATGAGCCCCACAGTCAGGCCACCAGACCCCTATGAGCCCCACAGTCAGGCCACCAGACCCCTATGAGCCCCACAGTCAGGCCACCAGACCCCTATGAGCCCCACAGTCAGGCCACCAGACCCTTATGAGCCCCACAGTCAGGCCACCAGACCCCTATGAGCCCCACAGCAGGCTACCAGACCCCTTTGACCCCAAACCCAGGCCACCAGACCCCTATGAGCCCCACAGTCAGGCCACCAGACCCCTATGACCCCAAACCCAGGCCATCAGACCCCTATGAGCCCCACAGTCAGGCCACTAGACCCCTATGAGCCCCGCAGTCAGGCCACCAGACCCCTATGAGCCCCACAGTCAGGCCACCTGACCCCTATGACCCCAAACCCAGGCCATCAGACCCCTATGAGCCCCACAGTCAGGCCACTAGACCCTCATAACCATTGTAGTCAGGCCGCTGGGTCTCAAAAAGTTTTCTTGAGTTTCTTAAGTTGGATTTTCCTTTTCCTCACACAATCATAGTCACAAGCCAATTGATGTTATGCAATGTAGTATACTAGTAATTTTGATGTTGTCTTTCATTCTAAGAAAACGTAGATTTCCAAACATTCCTAGAAACTTAACGTCCCGCTTAGTTGTCCTTGGCCAGTGAGAAAGTTCTCAGGTAGCTCAGAGGTAGGATCAGAGTTATACCCGGTACATGCATCGCTCTGCTGGTGAATGGGTGACTACGAGTACAAAGGTCCACTACTCGTAGAACATAATTGTAAACATAGGCCGCGACAGCCTAGTTGGCAGATGTGCAACCAACAGCTCAGCCGCAGCTATTGCGGGGGGGGGGGGCTTCATAAGACCGAAGTTTCACAACGCCGAAAATATGCATGGTCTGTGTTATACAAGTTTTCTACAATGTAAAAGATCGGCCTTATGAAGTTTCGGTCGTATGAAAGCGACGCCTTATCTATTGCGTGGCGCATCTGAAGGCTGCGTACGGCTGTTCAGTCCAAGGACTGGGGGGTCGCCAAACACACCCTTAATTACCCCAGCTATAATGCTGGCACCCATTTTACAGCTGGGAAAACTGAAGCAATGCAGAGTTAAGCGTCTTGCTCAAGGACACAAATTGTTCCGATTGGGTCAAGAATCGAACCCCCGACCATTCAGTCGTGAGTCCAACGCTCTAACCGAAGCTGGAATTATACGTAAAACGCTCCAAAACTACAAGATAAAAGCAGGTTTTGAAGCTAATTATGCTTGCTTCTTCAGTGTCGGAATCAAGCGAATGCGTCCTGGATGACCTCGCGTCACCTCTTGGTTGCAGAACGCGACTCGAGTTGATTATAGAAATTCAGAAGAGCAGGAAGACAACTCGATGCGATCACTATTCCATGTTAAGTTGTAATGTACATAGCTAAACTATGACATATTGCCTAAGTATTTGGAGCTCTGACAATCCCGGCTGAGTTGATCTGAACGCGTGTGAAAGGAAAAGACGCACATACACACACACACACAGAGAGAGAGAGAGAGAGAGAGAGAGAGAGAGAGAGAGAGAGAGAGAGAGAGAGAGAGAGAGAGAGAGAGAGAGAGAGAGAGAGAGAGAGAGAGAGAGAGAGAGAGAGAGAGAGAGAGAGAGAGAGAGAGAGAGAGAGAGAGAGAGAGAGAGAGAGAGAGAGAGAGAGAGAGAGAGAGAGAGAGAGAGAGAGAGAGAGAGAGAGAGAGAGAGAGAGAGAGAGAGAGAGAGAGAGAGACAGAGGCGGACCCGAAAGCAGCTGGTGTCAATAACGATCACTGAATTTATGACAGCCAACCCATTACTGTGCGCAAGACGTGCGTAAGATTGCGCCAGCTCTGATCCGACCCAACCCCCATGTAGCCCCCCCGAACCAGTGGAGAGTAATTATAAAGCAGCTTAGCAAACATGCAGGTCTCTGCAACAACCTGCTGCAGAATAAGGTGCTTATTTACTTGCTGGAAAGGACACTCAGACAGTCTGTAGTCGAAGCAAACAAATAAATAATTGGCATCTCTCCTTTGTCCAGGTTAACCCCGTTCATTACAATGGCCGACCAGTTGCACTCCGATTCCGATTCAACAGGTGAGCAAAGTAGGCATCTAAAAATAGGATTCATTTCTCTATTGCTTTCAGTTAGGCAACCGTTTTCCAGGAAAATGTTACGTTGGAAAAGTAAAATTCTAACGGGGAAAGATGAGATCGATAAAGGATGCACTCGAGGCAGATAAATGCATGTCCCTCGCGTTACATGCGTTCGATAAAGAAGGTTGCCAGGGGACAGGTAGACAAGCAGGCAGGTCGGGGGGGGCACACAGGTAGGCAGGTAACTGTTAGCTACTATGCAGAAGTTAGTACACAGGGTGTGTTCCATTATCTCTATGCACATTGACTGCTCCGGTTTCTACCAAGAACATGTTTATTTTATTACTAATTTCCACCATCGCTCCACCAGCTCACGGCTGCAACGGCAACGCCAAGAAGCAGCAGGACGCCACATCGATAGTGGAGAGGCGCCAACGAGATCATCTACTCGGGGAGATGTCGAGTGCCTACAAGAGCGTCATCAGCATGGTTGGAGAGAATCCGGAGCGTCAGGGATTGAAGAAGACTCCTGAGCGAGCGGCCAAGGCAATGCTGTTCTTCACTAAAGGTGAGAGGCTGCGATTCAAATTGCGCATATCTGGGACACGTAGAGGTCACAAGGACCACTAGAAGTTACTGTTGTACATGTTATTAGCCAGAAATCATATTTTTAATAGAATTGAAATATTCCGCTCTTCAGGCTACGACGAGACACTCGACGACGTTCTCAACGAAGCTATCTTCGACGAGGACCACGACGAAATGGTAGTAGTGAAGGACATCGAGATGTTCTCAATCTGCGAGCATCACATGGTGCCGTTCATTGGCAAAGTCTCTATTGGCTACTTGCCGAATAAGCGGGTTCTGGGGATCAGCAAGCTCGCCAGGATTGTGGAGATCTACAGCCGGAGAATGCAGGTGCGCATCTGTGGACTTTTTGTAGGTGTGGTAGCTAAGCACCGCTGGGATCGGGACTGGTGGGATCGGGACTAATGGGATCGGGACTGGTGGGATCATCGGGACTGGTGGGATCATCGGGACTGATGGGATCGGGACTGCTGGGACTGATATGGGATCGGGACTGATATGGGATCGGGACTGATATGGGATCGGGACTGATATGGGATCGGGACTGATATGGGATCGGGACTGATATGGGATCGGGACTGATATGGGATTGGGACTGATATGGGATCGGGACTGATATGGGATCGGGACTGATATGGGATCGGGACTGATGGCAGGGACTGATGTCATTGTGAAGCCAATCAAGCCGATCCCAAACTACAATAATGCAACAGGTCCAGGAGCGCCTGACAAAGCAAATAGCGATGGCCATCACGAAGGCTGTGCAGCCAAACGGGGTTGGAGTGGTGGTGGAGGCCACGCACATGTGCATGGTGATGCGAGGAGTGCAGAAGATCAACGCCGTCACCGTCACTTCCACCATGCTGGGCTGCCTTCGCGACGATCCAAAGAGTCGAGAAGAATTTCTCAGCCTGATTAAGAAATAATTATTCAATCGCTAACTGTACTTAGTGTGTGAACTGTTTTCTGGAACTGTTTATTTTATAGTTTTTCATTGTTGTGGAGAATATATTAACTGTTTAATGGTTTTGGATTCATCAAATTTTAACTGTATTCATGTACTCAGGTGCTCTTTTTGATGCGACGGATTAAACTACTTGACATAAATTGAAAGGTTGCCTGAAAAATGTGTTGCAGACATCTTATTTATTAACTTTTTCTATGTTGTATATCTAATTATTTAAATGCATCAATCAATTATATCTGATACATATGAGCTATGCATAGGTGGACGTAAGTTATTGTTTGTACTCATCACTTGGCAAAGATTCCTTCAAAATTTAATGATAGATTTCCTCTCCTGCTATGTTAAAATTTCTAATTCATGTGCGGTTGTTTATTAAACCAGGAAATAGGAACAAAATATTAACGACATATGATTCGTCTTATTATTGACATTTTTTGCTCAGAACAACTGATTAGCATGCAAACCTCTTAGGCAAGTCTTGCAAATAACAGGGCTGAAATTAAAGAGAATAAAATTATTCGAGCTTTTATACAATTTTACTTTTTCAGCACCACGGCGGATAAACAGGTATTTCGAAATTTAAGCTTCACGAAGTTGTGCAAAGAACATACGGTAAAATACTGACTGAGTTTTTATGGAAACAACTTAAAAGTTAAAACAAAATTTTAACAAACAATATAAAATAAATAAATTATCACCATAAATTACGCTTTGCTACTTGCATAATAACTTCAGTAACAATTTATAGCCTGGAAAACTTATAACACTTACAGATTTTAGCGTTTGTAGTAATTTAACTTTGAATGTACTAACTAATTTTAATCAAGTTGATGAACGGAAAAAGAATCACTTAAACCACGCAAAATCACTCAAATTTAAAATTTAGAGGGCCTCATACTCTCAGAAATAGCTTTGTTTTAATTGCGCCATTGCTTTAAAATTAGCAGCAGTAAGCCAATAAATATTAAAGATTAAGGATCTGCTGTGTAAAAAATGAATACGAGCTCAACGTCCTCAGTTCAAGTTCAATTTGGTTCTATCGTCGAGGGCGACAAAAATTGTAAACTGAATGTAAGTTAAATTAGATTGTTTGAATTAGAATATTGAAAATAATTCTTGGGCAAGCAGTAATGCCTTTTTAATACAGTGATGTTATTAACATCTAGTAAGAAATTAAGATGTAATTTTAACATAATAGACTTAAAGTTTCTTTGTGTTTAATATTTCACAATTCACTTCTTATTTAAGGAATACAGAGACAAGAATTTTATGTACCCATACAAACTATTTAATGATACTTATCTATATTATCTATATAAAAATCAGGACTTTTAGAAATACAGTTGAATGAAAATCAGGCAGACATAAGACAAATAATAAAGCGATTTTAAACGTGTTTCTATCAATTTTATTAGCTTTAATTTGTCTTTGCGCAATCGAAAGCAATTAGTGCTAAATAAAAAAGTTCACTAATTTTTCAAAAATTGAAATTCCCTTTAGTAGATTATTGTTTAAGTACAGTACAAAGATTTCTGAAAGCATCTGTCTATTTGATTTGATGCATGATTTGCTTTCACATCATCAGCAAAAATCGATGCCCAAACTCGACAGGAATCAATCGCTGCGCACAAGCAAGCTGTGGAAGCAGACACGGAGCAGAAATTTGTCGCGGCTTTTTGGCTCTATCGCCAAGCAGCCCAACAGATGTCAGAGGCGCTGGCAGAACGTCCAGAACTGAAGCATTTTGTCACCGATGGCGGTTTGGCGGCTGTTGAACTGCTGAGGATCAGCACCAGTAGGGCCTTGGAGCTGCACCGTGAACTCAAAATTGAAGGTTATTTTTTGCCTTTATGCATTCACTTATCACTTTATTGTTCAAAACACGTCACAGGGCGTGCGTCATGAGCCATCCTAAAGAAGAAAGATCGTGCATAACTGCAGTAGATCGAAGGACCCCACACTCGGTTTTCTTAGAAATGAGCTGGAGGCCGGTAAGGATATAGCAAGCTCTGGAGAACGCATAGCTCTGAATGGGATTCTACCATAGACAGAATCGATCGATAAAACGATAAAATACCGATTTCTCCAGAGCATATGCTAGAAAATCGAATAATAGCGTCCTTTGTACTTTAGTTGTACATGGGGCAGATAGCTGTGGATATTTCAGTGGATCATCGAAGTAGTAAAGTTCAGCCAAGCCAAGGTTCAGACCGCCACTATTTTCCTTTTTGTAGTACCAGCGTCTCCCGAAGTGCTGGCTGCTCGATCTGCTGTCGAGCGTCTTCTTTTGCAGTGTTTCACGCCCCTGCCACCATCGCCGACGCTTCAACTCACGGATTTTTCGACCCAGGCCTCAGCAACCAGCAGTCGCCTTGCCGACACAGCTGGTTGGGTCTCCGCACTGGTTGTCGGGCCAACGGCCGCCACCGATCTGGTGATTGCCGCCGCGATGGCGGACTGTCCAGACGGTGTGGCTGAAACCGCAGATATTTCGGCTGCGATTTCAATTGCCACAGTTGAGTCCGAGCGCTGCCCGAGAATGGGTCGACTTCTCATGTCCGAGCTGATGCAGAGACTGGGTCTTTTGTGCCTACGCCAGCTGGACTGCCTGTTCAACAGCGACAGCGTCATCTCCTCCGAGCTGCGTACGGAGCTTCTGGTTCGAGTCCACGCCTTGCGGAGCGCCGCTGGCGGCAGCGGAAGGAGCAGCGGCGTCCGAGTTTCTCGGTCCCGAATTCTGGCCACCGCTGCCAGCGCCGACGCCATTCCGAGCAGCGCCAGGCGAAGACTGTTCGACCTTCAGCTGTCCTGCTGACAGATTCCCACTCACTGTCTTTCAAAAGTGCTTTCAATTCCTGTATTTTTTCACGCATCTTATATAACCATGTCATATGTAAATAGTACATGTTTACTCTGTCGGGTTTCAAGAAATTCTCAAAGAAATCCACCGGGATTTCTGGCGAATCGCAATGTAGGCGATGATGACTGCTTTAGTGGATGGCTGCTGTGACTAACTGCTGCATATAGCAGATCCTTATAAAACATAGAGCTTCGTTGCTCTGCTTTTGTTGACATACATGTAAAGCGACCGTTTTTTGGTACGAGCCTACATGTACATCTTACAGTCTGACGAGCAGCCATTTGACAAAACTATCATTTACATTGTGTCCCGTGTACAGCCCAATTAGTTATAGCTATATATATTGTACACTAGATCTGCAGGTACATGTTACTCGTATCTGCATCTACAATCGCATCAGCGAGTAAGCAGAATCCTAAATACGATCTTAAGTGCCCAGCTTAGCTCGCGAATTCATGATGCAATGATACGAGTAATTTCGAAGTTCAGATCAGCGTTGCTAAGCAACCAGCCTCGTGCAACTGTGGTGCATTCAGAAAAGAAGGAAGAAATTAAAATAGCTGTGTCATGATGCGTATCGCATCGTCTACATGCAGTTGTTTTTCACTCATTAATAAATTGTTTGTTCATTTGTCATTTAATCACAAATCCTCGCGTTGAGACAAACTTCATTATCAGCCAGCAGTGATCAGCATGTGGTCGGCCAGTACGGCCTGATCATTCCAGACTCCGGCACTCGGGTTGTACACGATTCTGGGCAGCCCGGTGCCGTTGCCGCCCAGGTTGGCCCAGGCGCAGATGTCGATCTTCTCCACCACGGCCAGGACGCCAGAGTCGCCGTAGCAAGTTGAAAAAGCGGTGTTGATGAAGAATGTGCGATTGTGGTAGCTACCCGAGCCCACGCTGGAGGAGCCGATGATGGAGAAGAAATTGTACGACCTGCCGGGTAGGCCCATCTCCGGCTCGCTGCCGACCAGTCGCGTCGATTTGAACCAGTTCATCGAGTTGAGTTCGGCAAAGCTCGCATCGAACGCGATCTTGAGCACAGTTTTGCCAGCTGTGACCAGCTCGATGGACAGAGTCTTTGGTGTTAGAAGTTTCACGAGATCCGACAGTCGGTCGAGCCAGCAGGACCGCCAGAAGGTCGCGGGAGGCGGCCCAACGTCCGGTGACACGAGCAGAGTCTCGTTGCACCCGTCCGGTTTCAGGTACGAGTCCAGCACTTTTACCTGGCTGCCGGAGCTCACGGCGAACAGTACGATTCGCGGCTGAGCCTTGGGCACCGGCAGCAGCACCGTCTGCTGGTCGGACTCGTTCGCCCGAACCTGGTCGCACCAGCTCAAGACGTCGCAGACTCCGGCCTGGTCGGTGGTCGCGTACCGGACGAAGCCGGGCTCAGCCGCCTGTTGCTTGAGCAGCAGCCAGTTGCTCAGACAGTCCAGAAGGCTCCTTACCGGCTCCTTGAGCATCGATCGGCAGCCGGTGAGAACTCCGGGCAGTGCCAGCTGCTTGAAAGTCTCCGAGTCCTGACTTGTTGGGCCTTGGCTGCAGACAGACGAAGCTGAAAACGCCAGCAGCATGAGGAGGCTGGTGAAACTCTGAGAAGGCATTCGCTAGAGCTTCCAACTTAAAACGTGCTGGAGTTCATCTTTTTCAGGAAGGAGCGAAGCATGCGCTCAGGGAAAAAGAAAAGGGAGGATTCTCCAGTTTCGTATTTATACAGAATTTTATACAAAAGAAAGAAGACATCAAATCATGCATTAGGCTTTGCTCCGCTATCCTTTGGTTTGATTGACGTGCTTAAGCAGTGCGATTTGCATAAGAAGCAGCTGGCTGCTTTGTTGAATACGCATGAATAAAGTTTCTTTTTTGATAACGTGAGCCATTTCGATCTGTCAATAAAGTCTGTCAATAGTCTCACAGAAAACGCTGAATTATGTTCTGAAGAGACTGAGCACCCATTTCTTCATGCATTATTTCGATTGCATTTATCCTTTCTTTAGCCACGTCCGGTCTGCAAAAGGAATAAAACACTGAACCACCAGCATATGGTTTCTTTTTCAAGTGCTTCACGTCCTTCCCTGATATACTTTTAAAGCGTAGCCCAAACGGATCAAACGTTTCTCATGAGTCGCAGACTTTTCTTTGACTCAGACCGTTTCAAGTGATGCAAAGGCCTATTCTGCAGAGACTTTATTTGAACTTTTAACAAAGTAACCAATTTGAAACAAATTGAATTAGCAACAAAACGGCACGAGCTATTAGCTAACAGGACTCATACAATGGACAAAAATGTCAGTAAAATTTCGTCATTTTGCGCCGTCTTCCATAGCGAACTGGCAGAAACTCTTCTCAGGCCAGCTGCAGCATCAGCCGGATGCTCTTCAGCGCGTTCGCTCTGTTTGTCGTGGCACCCCACCAGATCATTGAGCTTGCATCACTTATGGCAGAGAAACGGTAAATTCCGTTTGGATTCGTCTTTAAACAGTGTTTATACCACCAGCCGCCGTAGCCATACACTGCGGAACAGTGACGCATGCTGTCAACGTCATTGTCCCTGTCGAAGGTGGAGAACTGCATTCCCCGGTGATAAGTGAGCGAGTCTTCGCTCATATTAGAATTGCCAACCAGGTAAGAGTCTAAGGTCATCGTATAGTTGGTGCTGGCATCGCCCACGGTGAAACCGGAGTACTCGCAGACAAACAGGACATCCGACCACGTGACGGCCTCGATTCTCAGAAGCCGCGAGTGGTTTCCACTCAATTCGTGGATATTTCTCAGACCTGAAAGGCAATAAATTTTAGAGAAAACTGAACCTATTACTGAAAGGTTGGACTTTCAGGAAGACTGAAAATCTTGATTCACTCGCCAATCCAGAAGTCAGAGCTGTCTCCAAAACCGTTCTCGAACTCCGACCAGTTCCTGGCGAAGCTCACGTTGCCGTTGATTCGCTGCTGAATCAGGTAGAAATGTCTTCCCTCGACGATGTCTGGAATTGGAAGGTTGGTAAAACTTTATAGATGTGAATTCTGATTCGTTTAAACGAGGTATTATTAGTTTTTAATAGCTCAGTAAGTAATCAGTTTTGTGCCACTTACAAGGCTCAAAGGCCGACTCGTCAGCTGGTCGGCGGAACACCTGGCCGCTGCCACCAGCAGCACCGAAGTCGGCATTCCACAGGGCAGACAGCAGGCAGAGACCCGATTCCGGTACGAATGTCACAGCCGAGCAGACAAGGCTGCCCAGCCACTCGCATTTCATCGCGCAGTCTCGGTCGTTGCGACCCGCAAGAGCTCGATAGATAAAGCTGACTGTCGAGTTCAGAGGCTGACTGGAGAACTCTGCAAGAAGCGAGAGCATTTTCGCAAATAATCAGAATTGCAGATTTCCAGAGTCAATAATTGAGCAATTATTCATCTTACCGGCGGCAGTACAAACGGAGACTAGCAGAGCCAGATTCACAGTTGGCAACAAGCTGCAGCTCCACATGCTGGGTGCAGCTTCAATTTCGGCTCCTTTACGTAATTTTTATTGCTGCTTTGACGTGTCAATACCGTTCTCGTTTGAACTTCGGGCTTATATATGCTGAAAAATTCATCTTAAATTGCATGACATCCAAATTAACCAGACGGAGGGTAAACATATGATGACGGATGATGGAACTGAAGAGGATGCTTCTTGGACCACTTCAGTGAAACTTTGGAGGTGTTAATCTTGCTGTGTGGTCAGAATTGAATTACAACTTATGACAGATCGACTGTTTACTCCATTTAACTTCGATCCCCAGGGTGTCTACAGGTAAGTCAATGATAATGGTTCATAATTGTTCTTCAGCTCATGCAGAGTGTCATTTCTGTGCATCGTTGAGCAAATTTGAGAATTTTAACCTCCATTAAGTTCCTATTACCTAGCTCGTACATATATTACTACATATATAAGACCACAACTCCCTGAGCAATTAGTGATTCACAGTGTGATTGTAGTAAGCACTCCTTATTTACATTATACTTATTAACATTTTGACTGCTTTTAGTGTCTTCATCCATTTCCAACAAGTGACGAAATATGCAGAAACTTGTTTTAGCTTAGAGTTGAGGAGCTGAAGAGAAAGGAAATTCATGAGAAATTTTGCGACTGATTCCAGTAGAAAATTGTATACACATGCAGGTGATAACTACATGTACACAGGTGCAGGTGTTTTTTATTAGAGGCAGGGGGGTTGTGTGCACCCTGGCGCACTTTAAGCGACATAGGCACACAACCGGCGAGAGGCATTGCTGCCCATTCCGCCGACTCCCCTGAGCAGGCATACAAGCGCGCGGATACGTACGCAGGCACACACTCACACAGGAGTGTACAGCGGCCCTAACTTTATTTTATCGTTAGGCATGTACACTTCACTGCGCCTTGGGGGTTGGCTCTCAAGGCCGTTAATTGCACGAGCAGAGCCAAGCCGAGATTCCAATTCAGCCCCAAATTAATGTGACTGCACTTGGAATCGAGCCTGGGTCGCTGGCACACCAGAGCAGCTGCGCTACCGCTGGGCTACGGCCCCCACGCAGGTGTGCAGGTGTTAGCTACATGTACACAGATGCAGGTGTTAGCTACATGTACACAGATGCAGGTGTTAGCTACATGTACACAGGTGCAGGTGTTAGCTACATGTACACAGGTGCAGGTGTTGGCTACATGTACACAGGTGCAGGTGTTGGCTACATGTACACAGGTGCAGGTGTTAGCTACATGTACACAGGTGCAGGTGTTAGCTACATGTACACAGGTGCAGGTGTTAGCTACATGTACACAGGTGCAGGTGTTAGCTACATGTACACAGATGCAGGTGTTAGCTACATGTACACAGGTGCAGGTGTTAGCTACATGTACACAGGTGCAGGTGTTAGCTACATGTACACAGGTGCAGGTGTTAGCTACATGTACACACATGCAGGTGTTAGCTACATGTACACAGATGCAGGTGTTAGCTACTTGTACACAGATGCAAGGTGTTAACTACATGTACACAGGTGCAGGTGTTAGCTACATGTACACAGATGCAGGTGTTAGCTACATGTACACAGGTGCAGGTGTTAGCTACATGTACACAGATGCAGGTGTTAGCTACATGTACACAGGTGCAGGTGTTAGCTACATGTACACAGGTGCAGGTGTTAGCTACATGTACACAGGTGCAGGTGTTAGCTACATGTACACAGGTGCAGGTGTTAGCTACATGTACACAGATGCAGGTGTTAGCTACATGTACACAGATTCAGGTGTTAGCTACTTGTACACAGATGCAAGGTGTTAACTACATGTACACAGGTGCAGGTGTTAACTACATGTACACAGATGCAGGTGTTAGCTACATGTACACAGGTGCAAGTGTGCAAGCGGTACCATTTCATCAACTGGCCTGTAGAATCTGTAGAAATGGAGCCAATTTCTGATGTTGGAAGTTCAGAAACAGGAACAAAACAGGAACAGCTGTTGATCCTGTTCTCCTGACTAGGAACAGACGACTTTTTTATTGCTTGCGTTAGCACTGGCCAACTTTAGATCTTGAGTTTGTAATCAGATGGGCATCCTCAGTGCACACCTGACTTACTTGACTTAGCTGCAGGGGGCTCCGTGCGTCCGGAAACAGCGAGGAGGCGTTGCCGCCCATTTCGCTAACCCCTGGCGACCACGGGCAGCTGGTGCTGCGGTGTCGCGCAGGGAGTTCCGGTGGTGCCGGTGTCCGCAGCGCGGTCCCCCTCCGGAGGGTCCAGGAGGTGGACTGTCGCTCGCCCGGTAGCCCTTAGGTAGCGGACGAGCTGGCAGAGATTCTCGGGCCTGAAAACGTCGGAGAGGTCCGGGTTTGGGCCGAGGTAGGTGAGCCTGTTCTGAGTAAAGGCGGGGCATTCACAGATGAAGTGCTCCGCATTCTCGACACCGGAGAGGCAGAAGGGGCATTCCTCACTGCGGATTTTTCCCTGGAGGTAGCGATGCCTGGCAAAACAGCCATGACCCGAGAGGGCCATGGTCACCGCCCTGATGTCCCTGCGGTTGAGTCCAAGCAGGGCCTTGCGCAGGGCGGAGGAAGGACAGGGGACAGCTGCACGGGATTGCCGGAAGTCGGGGGCGTTAGCCCACCTCTCCCTGTGCTTAGAAGCCACCCACTGGTTGATCCGAGTGGTGACAACGGCGGTGGGGGTGGGGGCCACGGGCAGGGGACCAGTAAAAGAACCGGTCGAGCCAGCCTTGGCCAGGCGATCGGCCAACTCGTTGCCGGGGTGGCCCGAGTGCCCGGGGATCCACCTTAGGGACACCTTGTTGGAGGCGCCTAAGCGGTTGAGCTGCCCGATGCAGTCAAGGACTGTACGCGAGAAGGTGGTGGTGCGCTCAAGGGCGTGGATAGCCGCTTGACTGTCCGAGTGGAGGGTAATCTCCTTCCCCCAGACGCATTGATTATACAGCTTCATGGCGCAGGAGCTGATGGCGAGAACTTCGTTCTGGAAGACGGTGGAGCAGGTACCGGTGTGCTGGGAGAAGGTCGCCACAGTTCTCCCTCCAGACACGATGCAGTAGCCGTAGCCAGAGGCGGAGTTGATTTGGGACCCGTCAGTGAAGCAGTAGATTTCACGGGATTTCCAGTTGTCCCTTGCTTCATGGCGTGGTGGAATGCTGGTTTTGAATTTGAGCGGAGGGCAGAGCGTGGACGGAATTCCGTCTGAGAGGGTCAGCAGGGATCCTTCTGCTTCCAAGTCTCGTAGGCTGAGGTCGCCGTGCGGCTGGAGGTTCCGCTTTCTGAAGGCGAACTGCTTCTGGATTTGGACACCCGCGTCAAGCAGACCAGACGGCGGGTGGTCTTCATTGCCTCCCCTCTGACATAAAGGTCGAGGGGGGAATGTCCAGGAAGGAGTTCATGCCAGCGAAGGGCGTAGAGGGAGCCACGCTCATGATAGCTCGACAAGCGCGGCCTTGTACCCTATTTAGAGCCTCAAGAACCCCTTTCACCTCTAGGGCACTGTTCCAAATGAAGCCGGCGAAGGAGATGGCCGGTCTAACAATGGCAGTGTAGATCCACCAGAGGCGGCGGGGGGTGAGGCCCCAGGTAGCGCCGAAAGCTCTGCGGATCTGCGCGAGAGTCGCGAGAGCTTTGCGGGCTTTGGTTTGGACGTGCGGGGTCCAACTCAACCTGTGGTCGAGGGTGACACCCAGACATCTAGTTTGTTTCTCCATGGCAACGGGTTTGCCATAGAGGGAGAGCGGTTCGGTCCTCCAGTTTCGGCGGCTGGTGAACATGATAGCCACGGTTTTAGACTCAGAGAACCTGAGACCGCAGCCATGTGCCCAGCGCTCGGCACGGTGGATGAAGGCTTGAAGGAGGTCCCTGAGGACCGCGGGTGATGGTCTAGCCACAGTGTCGGTAACATCGTTTGCATAGCCGACCTTCTGAACTGGGTCCGGATGCGGGCTGCAAAGCAGCTCGTCCGTGACTAAATTCCAGAGGATCGGGCTGAGGACTCCACCTTGCTGCCTTTCTGGACTTCCACGGAGCGTGAGTGTCCCAGGAGGTGCGAGGTGGCAGTGGCGGATAAGGTGCTCGTGCGTGCCCCGGGATTCCAGAACCCACCTAAAGGCTCCAAAGAGCACATTATTGAAAGCACCATCAATGTCGAGGAAAAGCGAGAGCGCGTATCCACTGCCAAGCACGGCGCGCTCCAGCTTGTCGACAATGGCGTGCAGCGCACTTTCGATGGAGCGTCCAGGACGAAAGGCGTGCTGATTAGGGGAGAGCGGGGAGTTCCTCAGCTCAACGAGGAGGAGGCGCCAGAGCACCAGCCGTTCCATCAGTTTGAGGAAGAAAGATTTCAGACTGATGGGGCGGTAAGCTTTGGCAGAGTGATAGTCTCCCTTCCCTGGTTTGGGTATGAAGACCACCGTGGCCTCTTGGCAGGCTTTTGGCACGTACCCGAGGGTAATGCTGGCCTTGAAGAGGTTGCAGAGGAGACCAAAAAACCTGTCATTTTTAACTGCCTCATGGAGGAAGGCAGGATAAATGTTGTCAGGTCCCGGTGACTTGAAAGGAGAGAAGGATTTTGCGGCGCGAGCCGTCCTCTCTCTAGTGATGATGGTCGAAGCCAGGATCTGTCCGCCCGGAGAGTGGTCCGGTGGGCCTAGCTGCGGTGCGGCACGTGGGAAAGAGCTGGTGAGCATGATCTCCAGCGATTCCCCGGGGTTCTCAGCGAGCCGGCCATCCGGTCTTTTAATGACTGAGAGCATTGTCATTTTGTCGAGGGTGAGAGCGTTAACCACGCGTGAAGTAGGGCGGGTGCCTTCTAACTCCACACAGTATTGGCGCCACTTGTTGGACTTGGCTTTCCTGGTTTCACGCTTAAAGTTGCGAATCGCGTCTTGATAGGCGGCCAGCTTGGCTGGGTCCTTGCTCTTGCGAGCTTTCCGTTGGAGGCACTTTGCCTTGCGCCGGAGGGATCCAAGCGCCGGGTGCCACCAGGGAGCGGATTTTTTGCCTTTGTAGGCTTTAAGAGGACAGGAAGCCTCATGAGCTCTCAGGACGGTTTTGCTGAGCAAGTCAGCGAGGTCATCCACTTCCTGACAGGTGGTTGGAGCGGCGGTGGTCAGCTGATCTGTCTGGCATTTCAGGGTTTCCGCGAAAGCCGTCCAGTCAGTGTTCCGGACGTTCCTTTTCCACAGGATGTTAGGTTTGGGGCAAGAGGATTGCAATCGAAAGCGAACGAAGCGATGGTCAGACAGAGACTCCTCTTCGTCCCACACCTCCCAGTCCTTGACCAGAGGAACCAGACCGTGGGAGACGAGGTTCACGTCGAGGGCCTCCGTCCATCGTCCGTTGTCGAAAGTGGGAGTTCCACCATGTTGCAAAACTCAGTATTGGTGGTGCAGATGTAAGCAAGGAGTTCCTTGCCTCTGCTGTTGGAGGTATTACTGGCCCAGTGGGTGTGATGGGCGTTGGCGTCGCCCGCCTCCAACAGCTCGAACCTGCGGTCAGAGCAGTAGTCCACGAGGGAGGTGAGGTTGGGTGGAACCGCGGGGCCATCGCCAGGGATATAAATCGAGGCGACGATGACTGTGCGGTTGGTGATTATGTGGTTGGATTGAATGACACAGAGGTCTCTTTCAGAGAGGTCCGGTCTGTGCCAAGCTTTGAGGTGGGTAGATACGAAAATGGCTGCTCTGGGGTTTTGAGGGTCCTGAAAACAGTCAAAACCAGCAGGAATATTCGGAATCTTACCTTTCTTCGTCCAGGGCTCCTGAAGTAGGATGATGCCCGGTATCACGAAGTTTGCCACCCGCATCAGGTTGGTAGAGGCCACGATGCAGTGGTGCAAGTTAAGCTGCAGGATGTCCACTCCGGGGATTCCACGAGTGAACCGCGCAGCTTCCTGCCGGCTCAAGGCGAGTTGTGCAGGAGGGCTGCCTCTTCTGCCTCGCCGATGGCTCCAGGCTCCAGTTCCATGGGCTCCTCCCGGATGGTCTCCATGGTCGAGGGCGGGGCCACCACAAGGGCGGCATTCTCGCTCTCGGCCCGGTTTTCCAGGGAGGGGGGGGCGCAGTAGCTACACTGGGCTGGGGGTTGCTGCGGTTGTTGGCCTAAGCGGTGTCCAGCAGCTGCTTCGCGCGCTGAGTCAGACCAGAGCGGATAGTGTTCCGGGCGGGTTTCCGGCCCTTTCCACGTCCGCCTGGTGCTGCAGCTTTCGCGGCTTTCCCCCTGACGGGGTCCACGTCCTCGGAGAGGTCGTGACGGCCGGGAGCTTCTTTTCCTGGGCGTTTCCGCCCGGCAGAGCCCCCGCTCGCCCGCTTACGTTTCTCCGGGGGCGGTGAGCGGGTAGAGTCAGACTCAAAGCTAAAAAGCTAAATCTGCATCAGCCCGACAGAGATAAGGGACATGTCCGGGTAGCGGAGCATCCAGCTATCCGACAGTCCGAGAATAGCCGTGAAACCGTCTCCGCCTGGCTTGGAGATGGTCTCGTGAACTACGACGCCATTAGCCGGCAGCTCCGGGTTGGTAGCCACTAGCAGGCAACGCAGCTCGTCGGCCTTGGTGATGGAACTGCGAGCCGGAATCCAGGCACGGTGCCGGTGTGTCTGGGGTCGCTCGTCTTCCCTGTAGATATACAGGTTTTCCAGCTCCGAACCACAGTCGAAGGCTTTCAGCATCTCAAGGAGCTGCTGCCCAGACTGGCTGTCGGCGGGCTGGATATGAAGGGCTTGGTCCTCGACTTTCGTCTTTTGGACTTGAATAGCGGTACCGCTCAAGGTCATCTTGACCAGGTGGGAGTCCAGCCTGCGCCAGATTTGGTCGAGCTGTTCGGCCGTAAGAGGCGTCTCCTGGCCTTAAATGATCAGGGCCGGCTGCCTCTTGGCCATAGCCGCGTGGGTTCGCTTCGGCTTTGTGGTTTGGCCAGCACCCCCCGCTTTGGATCCCTCCGCGGCCGTGGGAGTTTCCACACGGGAAGAGGTCCCGCCACGGGAGGGGCCAGCCGCACCAGGAGCTTCGGCGGCACCTGACGCTTCTGACCAGCGCGGGGTCCGCCCCCTTGTCGGATGTCGGCTCCTCCGCGGGATTCGCAGAGTTACCGGCATCTTCCTCGGAGGCGGCCGGAGGGGCGGCTTTCGCACTCCTCCGTTCCTCCGCTTTGCGCTGGAGAAAAGCTTTGTAGCGAGCAATGCTACGGGCTTTCTTCTTAGAGGGCTGAGGTCCGCTGTCTTGTTGTCCAGCCGCTTCGATATTGTCCTGAGCGGCGGCAGGGGCTGACTGGGAGGCACCGGGGGTTCCAGTGTTGCGAATGTCTGGCTGGGCCGCGGTACCAACCTCGGTTGGTGCTCCAGCAGCCTCGGACGTGTCGGAGGTAAATGAATACCCCAAACCCACCAGCCAGGCCAAGAGGTAGCGACCGGGGGGGGGGGGTGGCTTAAGCCCTTACCAGCCAACCGAGAAACCGAGCAACCGAGGTGGGTAGATACGATGAGTTCGAGGTGGTCTACGCTGTCACTTGATTGGTCTGTCACTTGAAAAAACGTTTAAAGTAATGGCAAGACCAATTTAACATGAAAAATCGATTAATGCGTTGTTAGAGCAGCATGTGAGGCACAAACTAGTGTGATCAGGACTTTCTCTGACACTGTTAAGAGACCCAATCACTGTTTTAGTGTTGAAAATCGTGAAATTTCCCATCTCCGTAGTGTATTTTTCCGAAAAGTTGCCTTCAAAACATTTACCATAGATTTCGAGTGCTGCGTCCTTCTATTTATTAAGTTGTCCTTGGCAGGAGGTGCTGCTGCTGACGCTACAGGCACTCTACCACTGGGGACAGGTGTTTCGTCGACTTCGGTCGGCGTTATTTCGTCAGGACACGTCCTCTGACGCTGCTTTAAATCAGACCAGACGACCGCGTATTTTCTGTTGCTGTTACTGTTGAGAAACTAGAAAATCAACCTCAAACTAAATAGAAAATGGCTTCATTTGCAGTTCTGAAGTTTTGCGGGTAATATCAATAATTATTAATTGTTAATGCATTATGTACGATTCTTAATTTCCGAATAATTCTGTACCAAACTTAATCAGATATTGTGGACGGCAGGATGTTCTGGGTGTTCTTGAAACGCGTTCTGGGCAATTTGAGCTTTGCTAAGACCTGGTCTGAATACGAAAATGGATTTAGTGATGGAATCGACTTCTGGATTGGAAAAGAGTCAACGAAAGTCAGGTAGGAAGAGCATCCTAGAACTGAATGTAAATGCGTTTGTTTCAGGTCTTCGCACCATCAACGAGCTGACGGGCAGCACGCCGAGAGTGCTGCGGGTGGAGGCCGTCACCTGGGCTGACGAACTCTTCATCGCCGAGTACTCCAGCTTCACCGTAGGCGACGCCAGCACCAACTACACCATGACTTACACCTCGTACCTGACCGCCAGCTCCAACATGACGGGAGACGCTCTGGCCTACCACAAAGGCAGCCAGTTCTCCACTATGGACCGGGACAACGATGGCAGGTCCGGCTCCAGCTGCTCCGTGGCTCACTGCGGCAACGGCGGCTGGTGGTACTCGAGCTGCGCCTACTGCAACCCGAGCGGCGTCTACGAGACCTCCGCCATCGCTGATTCGCTCAAGAAGATGATGTGGAAATACGCCACTGGTGGCACCTATGCCGCTCTGAAAAGCATCCAGCTGATGGTGCAGATTGGTTAGGTTTGGTTTGGAGCTACATGCATTGGTATACTGCAAAACTGTATAGACTGACAAAAAAGCATCTATCAGCAGTTTAGAACCAAATATACGACGGACAGAACATCAAATATATGACGGCGGCTATAACTTTTCATGATTAGTTGAGGCTTGCAAAGATGCTCCAACGTTATTATAATTTTGAGCAATCAAATTATCTGTTCTTTGTACTTTTTCATTAGCAATCGAAATAAAACTTTCGAAATCTTATAAATCAATATTTATAAAAAATATTATCAAGATACTTACTGACGGAAACTCGCTACACCTGTGTTCTCCAATTTTATTTCAGTTGATTTATTTAAACAGGAAACCAAATGGACGTTAGGAGACGATTTTTATTTTAATAGGGAGTTTCAACAGCTCAACTTAGCGCTTAACTCTGCACCCAACTCAGTACTCAACTCTGTACTCAACTCTGTACTCAACTCAGTACTCAATTCTGTACTCAACTCTGTACTCAACTCTGTACTCAACTCAGTACTCAACTCAGTACTCAATTCTGTACTCAACTCTTTACTCAACTCTTTACTCAACTCTGTACTCAACTCTGCACTCAACTCTGTACTCAACTCTTTACTCAACTCTGCACTCAACTCAGTACTCAATTCTGTACTCAATTCTGTACTCAATTCTGCACTCAACTCTTTACTCAACTCTGCACTCAACTCAGTACTCAATTCTGTACTCAATTCTGTACTCAACTCTGTACTCAATTCTGTACTCAATTCTGTACTCAACTCTGTACTCAATTCTGTACTCAACTCTTTACTCAGTTCTGTACTCAACTCTGTACTCAACAGATTATCATCGTTTTCAAAGTTCATCCATTCTCCTTTATCGTTGGAAGAGGAGTTTACTCCAACTTCATTGCTTTGTTTTTACAGGAAGCATGCATCCAATGCATTTGATCCACTCTAAAATACCGTGCATTATGCCCTGAGTCAACGAAGCATTAAGCAGTTTTAATTATTTTTAAATTTAAACTTTTCCAAATTTGTTATACACTGGTATAAACTTTTTTGCAACTGAGCGAACTTTTGTTTTACACGCGGCTCTATTCGTAATTTCAGTGACTCCAATTCTTCTATACTTGAGTCACCGATTTAATTTGGTTTCATTAGGACCAACCTGTCAGAAGTAATCACAGATGGTGTTACTTGTACGCTCGTAACACATGTATCAAAATTGAAAATCCTGTTCTACAAGTAACTATACATCTTACAAGCGTATTCCGAGCACTGTTCGATCCATGCACTCTCATAGAGAGCTAAGCATCTTACATGTAACTGTATCCGAACAAACAAAAAATGCAAATAAATGTTCCTTATAAATACGAGCTAGCTCGTAGATTATATGTAGTTCGTAAGCATCACTGTGCAGAAAAAGTTGAGAGAAACTATAGTAGACGTGAAACCGCAGGGAAATGAATACCAATGTACAAATTTCCAACTTGATAATTCCACCGCTGCTAAGCCAAATGCAAACGTTCTGGCAATCTAATTAGCGTTTAAACAAACCACGATAACTAAAAGGCTAACGGTCTCTCACCGAACTCGACTAATATTAAGGCTTATCTAGCTTTCTCCACCCGAACTCTAATAAAAAATAAGGCTAATTGTCTCGCTATGACTTACGATGACGAACTGTCTGCATGTGGCTACTTCACAAAGGGCTAAAGATCACCGAACTTCTGGCTTGCGATGACTAAGGTTCTGACACAACGGCGAATGTTGGGCTAAACGTCTCAGATCCTCTGAAATTATTATATCATTATCAATGGTCGATTATCATTTTGTGCACAATCATGGTACACACAATTACTGTAAAGGCCACTACGATACAGTTAATTTTATACATTCTCTTTTAAATAAGGTTACCTAGGCGGATGTCACACTAAGGCGGATCACATCACGATTTTGTACTGAATAAGCGTTACAGAAATTCTTATGTGTTCTCTTAATTTAATTTCTAGTTTTCAATTTATCAGTAAAAATCAAGAAGCATATCGATACGGTAAGATTTTAAGCACAAACGTATTTCTTTAAATTATTAACATTTGGCTTTGTTTAAACTTGCTATTGTCAATGTAAAATTCTTAGGAGACTATTTAACTTTGGATTTATCGGTAAATAACATGATTGATTGATTTTTGTTATTGTGCAATATTGGCTACTTGATTGACAGTCTGAATTAAATTTGTCGTAGTAATTGCATTGATTTTTTATTTGGTATCAATGGGCTAGTCACAAAACTAGCTATGCGTTAGGCCTACCCAACGAGCAACACAAAAATAGCTATATACAGTGGTCCTTGGAGCAACACTTGCTACCGAGTGTACTTTATTACTCTGCCTCTGAAACGTTGAACTAATAGTATTCAGTCTATGGTCAAAACTAATAAATTTATAATTAAAAAAAAATTTTATGAGTTTTATGCAATATGGTTTTTAGATGAGTAAAGATGACCTTAAAATTCGGGTGTGCATGTAGATTGGTTTTGTCCATTGGTTTTTGTCTCTTTTGTCTACATTAGCTTTCCATTTAAGATTTCGCTTTTTACACATAGCTACATTTAAATTTCGTTACAATCAACTAGAATTTTTGTCTCGGTGAATTTTTAATGCCTTTTAATTTTATATTTGAAATAAAAAAATGATTTGAACATGATAGAAAGAAATTATTGAACAATATAGCCAATAAAACTTCACTTGTGCAATTCATGTGGATTTATATTAGATTAATTTCATATTTCATACTTTTAGATTTAGGCAAAATTACTGCAAATGGCTTGGTATTAGTGTAGTAAGTAAAATACTTGTAACTACTGCTTAACTTCTTTCCAATATCATATATTGGAAAGTATCTAATACCAAGCCATTTGCAGTAATTTTGCCTAAATCTAAAAGTACAATCAAAATAGGTAAATTTATGCATTAAAAAGGAATATTTTGTATGATATTTCTGCAAAGTTCTCTTAATCCAAATTATTTAAAATATTTGATGGAATCAAGATAGTTTTGGATGTGATCTTGATCATGAAATTTATTATTTAATAGCTAAATCAAAATTTTATGTTGAGATTTTGATGGACATTTTTTGGTAAAGAGAATATCTGCAGAATCTGCTATTAGATATTGCATTCAATAATCATCTTCCTTCCCAGCACAGCAAAAGCAACTTTTATTTGGTTCAAATATTTAAAATGGTTAGGCCGAACCAGCCCATACCGAAAATCCAAGTTACTTGCGCTAAAAGAGAAAAGTGAAAACTTAATTTGTTTAAGTTTAATTTCAGTTTGATCTAGTGGAAAAAAGCTAGATTTTATCGCATTTTGTTGGATTTATTTAGATGTTGTATACCGATCCGAATCCAATGCACTTTGATTTTCAACCGTTGCCCTAGCATTAATTTTTTTGCGTCTCAAACAGTTACCGACTCTATGCGGAGTCTCAACGCAGAAAAACAACAATAACTTTTGTTGGATTTAGTTGGGTGTAGTTTAATTAAGTTGGATTTTAGTTGAATTTATTGATCGTAGGTAAAATACCTTTCAACTAAATTTCTAATTTTAGTTTTTGCTCCTCACGGCACCAGTAGTCCTTGACTTTCCTAAGGTAGACAATACATGACCTTCCATGTCGTTTCCAGCCGTTGCCAAGCAGACCGCAGGCTCTCCCATGTCGAATTTCTCGCTGCCACCTGGCACCGACCGGAACTCCATGCCGGACGGCGACCTCGGCCCCAGCAACGAGCTGAACCGGCCGCGCCAGGCCCGGACGGTGTTCTTCCACCGCGATGGCGACTCAAGCAACCAGTCGCTGCGGGTGCCGATCCACCCCAACCGGTACCGCGGCCTGGACGCCCTGCTGACCGACCTCACGCTGCGAATGCCGCAGCTCGCCTACGGCGTGCGGGCCGTCTTCACGCCTCGGGGCCGGCACCGGGTCGCCTCCTTGGAGGACCTGGCAGCCGGCGGGCACTACGTCTGCTCCACGAATCTGCGGCGGCCCGGCGTGCCGCTCGAGTCCGGCGGGGACGGCGACACGGAGAGGACGGCGTCTCCGAAACCGCCGCCGAAGCCCCCGCCGCTTGCTCTGAAGGTTTGATTGGCAGTCTGCCTGTCTGTGTCTGTCTCTGTCTGTCTGTGTCTGTGTCTGTCTGTGTCTGTGTCTGTGTGTGTCTGTGCCTGTCTGTGTCTGTTTCTGTCTGTGTCTGTGTGTGTCTGTGTGTGTGTCTGTGTCTGTGTCTGTGTGTGTCTGTGCCTGTCTGTGTCTGTTTCTGTCTGTGTCTGTGTGTGTCTGTGTGTGTCTGTCTGTGTCTGTGTCTGTATCTGTGTCTGTCTGTGCCTGTCTGTGTCTGTTTCTGTCTGTGTCGGTCTGTCTGTCTGTCTGTCTGTCTGTCTGTCTGTCTGCCTGTCTGTCTGTTTGTCTGTCTGTCTGTCTGTCTGTCTGTCTGTCTGTCTGTCTGTCTGTCTGTCTGTCTGTCTGTCTGTCTGTCTGTCTGTCTGTCTGTCTGTCTGTCTGTCCGTGTCCCACACGCAATACCTCCTCCATCTTCGCAGCCCCGCGGACTCCGCCGGCAGAACCGGGCCCGCCTGCCGCCGCTGCCCGACCGCGCTGCCGCCAGCAACAGCCACCCGAGCTCCGAGGCGGCCGCCGACCCGCTGCCATCCTACCGGAAGCCTCGGGGCCCATTGCGGGCACCGGCCGGGACAGCTGACGCCGGCGCGCCGCCCGACTGCAAGCGGGTGTACATCAGCCGGAACGATGACAGGCAGCAGCGGCACATCCTGCTGCTGAACCGGCGCACTCTGCGCAGCTTCGAGCAGCTGCTGGACGACCTGTCGGGAATTTTCCGCATGTCGGTCTGTCGGCTGTACACCTCTGACGGCAGGCCGGTGAGTTCGAGCTCTAGCTGTAGGTCCCGGATTCGAATTTTTCTTAGAAAGGAGGTGCAAGTCTCATTTTTTTGCTGCAAAGTTTTGGCCAAATTTCGGTCAGACGGCCGAAGATTGAGAAAGTCGGGACCGCTGTACACCCTTGATGAGCGCGTGCCCCCAACATACACACGGACACAGGTGGAGTCGCTTTCGGCGCTGTACAATGGGCCCGACAGCTTTGTAGCCGCTGGCTCAGAGAAATTCCAGACTGTGCGGACGGCGTGGAGCGGCGGAGGCGGCGGGACCGGCAGAAACGGAGCCGCTAACCCGGCGCCAACTGCAATCAAGACGAAACCGCAAAAAATTGTCAAGTCACGTGAGTATTGATTATTTTATATCGATTGGTTATTAAGTGTGTCAGTCCCCCCGGTGTGAGTGTGTCAGAGTCACCGGTGTGAGTGTGTCAGAGTCACCGTTGTGAGTGTCAGAGTCACCAGTGTGAGTGTCAGAATCACCGGTGTGAGTGTGTCAGAGTCACCAGTGTGAGTGTCAGAATCACCGGTGTGAGTGTGTCAGAGTCACCGGTGTGAGTGTGTCAGAGTCACCGGTGTGAGTGTGTCAGAGTCACCGGTGTGAGTGTGTCAGAGTCACTGGTGTAAGTGTGTCAGTCACCGGTGTGAGTGTGTCAGTCTCTGAACTGAAAGAGTCGTCAACAACAACCCCCAGGTGGCCATTGGCGAGTTCAGATCGACACGCCTGGCGTCGGCCATGAAAGTTCGACAGCCGCGAGTTCCTTCCGTCGCCTCTTCCTCACCGTGTACGGCAGGCAGGGCTGCTCAGGCCCGCTGCCGCTTCTCCGCTCTCAAGCCCGCATTGATGAGGCAGAGTCAGATTTTGAGGTAGAAATTTCAGTAAATTCTTATTTTTGTACATTTGTGATAGACACTTGAATCCTGCTCAGGTACATGTAGATGCAAGTTGATATTTTAGGACAAAAATTTTACTTGAAGGATGATTCTGGGGTGAATGAGTCATCGGGCAGGTGTACATTAGGGACAGAGTTTATCGGGGTGGAGAATGAGTCATCGGGCAGGTGTACATTAGGGACAGAGTTTATCGGGGTGGAGAATGAGTCATCGGGCAGGTGTACATTAGGGACAGAGTTTATCGGGGTGGAGAATGAGTCATCGGGCAGGTGTACATTAGAGACAGAGTTTATCGGGGTGGAGAATGAGTCGTCGAGCAGGTGTACATTAGGGACAGAGTTTATCGGGGTGGAGAATGAGTCATCGGTAGGTGTACATTAGGGACAGAGTTTATCGGGGTGGAGAATGAGTCATCGGGCAGGTGTACATTAGGGACAGAGTTTATCGGGGTGGAGAATGAGTCATCGGGCAGGTGTACATTAGGGACAGAGTTTATCGGGGTGGAGAATGAGTCATCGCCAGGTGTACATTAGGGACAGAGTTTATCGGGGTAGAGAATGGGTCATCGAGCAGGTGTACATTAGGGACAGAGTTTATCGGGGCGGAGAATGAGTCATCGGGCAGGTGTACATTAGAGACAGAGTTTATCGGGGTGGAGAATGAGTCGTCGAGCAGGTGTACATTAGGGACAGAGTTTATCGGGTGGAGAATGAGTCATCGAGCAGGTGTACATTAGGGACAGAGTTTATCGGGTGGAGAATGAGTCATCGAGCAGGTGTACATTAGGGACAGAGTTTATCGGGGTGGAGAATGAGTCATCGAGCAGGTGTACATTAGGGACAGAGTTTATCGGGGTGGAGAATGAGTCATCGGGCACGTGTACATTAGGGACAGAGTTTATCGACTGTAAATTCCGCTGCACATTGGATCAAAGATTATTTTACTTGGCGAAAAGTCCGAATGGCGATAAATGATTTTTATGATTTTTATGATTATGAATGATTATTATTTAATCACAGGTGCACACGGGACAAATTGGTGAGATTCTGAAAGTGCGGCTGAGCCTGGAGGCCCGACCTCGGAGTTCAGCGGCTGCCACGGTGGCCGCGGCGTCGGCCGCCGATCTGCCAGTCGGGCGTCTCGTCATGACCGACGCCGACACGTCCGAGGAGCTTCGGTTCGACTTCAATTGCTCGCTGGGCCGCGCCATGATGTGCAAGGAGCTGCCCGCCTTGGGTCGGGACGGGCGGCCTGTGTTGCCAGGTCTGTCTAAAGTTTGCCATGACTTCTACTTAAGTCGTGCTAGCGTTTTGTACAGTGGGAGGCTGCGTACGGCTGTTCAGTCCAAAAACTGGGGGTCGCCACACACCCTCAGTTACCCCAGCTAATGGTGGTGCATATTTTACAGTTAGGTGAACTGAAGCAATGCATAGTTAAGCATCTTGCTCAAGGCGACCAAATTCTCCAACTGGCTGCTGCACAGACCCCTTTGGGCCATAGACAGTGCAAAGCCAGTCTTCAACAGCTTGACTCTCCCGGATTTAATTGCAATGCATTGAACAACAAAATAGGCACTGAAGGCGCATCACGGATGGAAATTCGACAGAAAATGCCGCCTCCCCGAGCCGCTGTTTTGCTCTGTATCGGGTTGCTAAGCAACGTGGATCAATTTTTTGGGGAGCGGCTAAGGGAGAGAACGCCGAAAAGGGGGAAATAAGGATTAAAAATGGGACGATAGGATAGAGAAGAAGCTCGTTAGGGTGAGTGGGGCTTCCGTTGAAGGAGGCGAAGAGGCTGCGTGGAGGCGGGCTCGTGCACGACCTGGGAGGGCGGGAAAAAGGACGTGCCGAGTAAAATCCCCAGGGAGAGGCGCGGGAAGACGAAAATTAATGCCTGCCATCATTGCTTGTCTGTCTGTCTGTGTGTCTGTCTGTCTGCCTGTCTGTCTGTCTGTCTGTCTGTCTGTCTGTCTGTCTGTCTGTCTGTGTGTCTGTCTGTCTGTCTGTCTGTCTGTCTGTCTGTCTGTCTGTCTGTCTGTCTGTCTGTCTGTCTGTCTGTCTGTCTGTCTGTCTGTCTGTCTGTCTGTCTGTCTGTCTGTCTGTCTGTATGTCTGTCTGTCTGTCTGTCTGTCTGTCTGTCTGTCTGTCTGTCTGTCTGTCTGTCTGTCTGTCTGTCTGTCTGTCTGTCTGTCTGTCTGTCTGTCTGTCTGTCTGTCTGTCTGTCTGTCTGTCTGTATGTCTGTCTGTCTGTCTGTCTGTCTGTCTGTCTGTCTGTCTGTCTGTCTGTCTGTCTGTCTGTCTGTCTGTCTGTCTGTCTGTCTGTATGTCTGTCTGTCTGTCTGTCTGTCTGTCTGTCTGTCTGTCTGTCTGTCTGTATGTCTGTCTGTCTGTCTGTCTGTCTGTCTGTCTGTCTGTCTGTCTGTCTGTCTGTCTGTCTGTCTGTCTGTCTGTCTAAAACAGCAGGGCACCTATTCCATCACCAATTGCAGTAGAGCGGTACACTCTGGAGGTGCACACAGGTGACCTGTACAACGCTGGCACCTCAGCCGCAGTCACCGTCACCCTTCACGGCGATCTTGGCGACACCGGACCCCGAGAACTGCTTTTCGATCGCGTTGACGATAAAGATTTTCAAGTTGCACCGTTTATGAAAGGACAGGTGCGGGCAGCTGACTAATGTTTATGCTTTGATGCAGCTTTTTGTAGCTTATCTTTGTGCCGCTGCAGGCAGATTTCACTTTAATTATTAATTTTCAACTTCAAGGTGGACAAATTCTCACTCGAGGCTGTGCACCTGGGCCGCCTGACCAAGCTGAGCGTCTGCCACGACGCCAGAGAGCCCGGACACGGCTGGTACCTGGACAAGGTGGCCGTGCGGCCGGAGTCCCAACCGGATGAAGCTGCGGAGTTTCTGTGCTACAGGTGGGCGGGATTTGGTTCTGCGATGGAGAGGCTGTAGATAAGAGTAATAAAACACTACTTAGAGTAGAGGCGAGAGTTTGAGTAGACGATCTGGAGAAGAGGGCTTAGTGGCTGACATTAGGGACGTAAACAGAAAATTTGAATAGATTTAATGTAGTAGATAGAGCAATATTAGATTAAACTATGCAGTAGAGTAGAGTAGAGTAAAGTAAAGTAGAGTAGAGTAGAGTAGAGTAGAGTAGAGTAGAGTTGAGTAGAATGTAGTAGAGTCGAGTGGAGTCGAGTAGAGTAGAGTGAAGTAGAGTGGAGTAGAGTGTAGTAGAGTGGAGTAGAGTGTAGTAGAGTATAGTGGAGTAGAGTGGAGTATAATAGATCAGAGTTGTGTAGAGTAGAGTTAAGTAGAGTAACCCTCGCCAATCCGTCGCTCCAATCCAGGTGGCTGGACTCCGCCGAGGACGACGGTCGACTGGCCAGGGACCTCCGGCCGCTGCGCAGACAGTCGGCGGCCGCCGCCGCATCAGCCGGTGTCCCACCGGACGAGCAGCCGGCGCTGCAGCAGCTGGAGCGGTCGTCCTGGCAGGGCATCGCCTGGATGTTCGAGAACAACTGCACCGTGCAGCTCTACTGCCCGGCCACTGGCCGGCCTGTCCGAGTGAACTCGGACACCAGCGTGGACGCGGCAAGGACGAAAGATTTGAGCGAATCGGAGGCCGAGGGGGATCCAATGTGTGAGATTTAGATCTTGCACGAAGTCTTAACAACGGCATAGCAACTAGGTAGCAACGAGCAACCAATTAGCTACGGCAAAACAACTGGTTGGCAACGGCATAGCAACCGGTATAAGAATAGGCATGGCAACCAGTATAAGAATAGGCATGGCAACCGGTATAAGAATCGGCATAGCAACCGGTATAAGAATAGGCATGGCAACCGGTATAAGAATCGGCATAGCAACCGGTATAACAATCGGCATAGCAATCAGTTAGCAACGACATAGCAACCAGTTAGCAACGGCATAGCAACCAGTTAGCAACGGCATAGCAACCAGTTAGCAACGGCATAGCAACCAATTAGCAACGGCATAGCAACCAATTAGCAACGGCATAGCAACCAGTTAGCAACGGCATAGTAACCAGTATAAGAAACGGCATGGCAACTAAAATCCTCATGAACCTACCTAAGGAATATGCGGTCATCAACAATGCATTTCAGCCTTCTTCACCGTGCTGGCAAAGCCAGATGGGTCGCGGATGTTTCGCTGCCTCGGCGCTCCGAAATGCTACCTGGGGCTCAGCCCGAACGGTCTCATAAAAGGCCAGGTAAGGCGGCACTGTATTGACTGAGATCAATAAATGTTGCTGCACTCTTATGACTGTTTCAGTCTCACAAGACATCATCGCTCGGTTTTCAGTTTCTCATGACCGAGCATCAGGTTCAGGTACAGGTTTTTTGATTTCTTAGAAACATGATCCGTTTTTTTGGACCACCGCAAACCAAATAACATTAGAAATTATTGCACTGACCCTTGAAGTTTTTTTATCGAATTTACCGATAGCAGAAATTAACAATTCCATTTTGCCCAACAATGTTACACTGTAGCTTTGCACTCAGCCTGTAGTTACATGATGCAATAAAAATACTTTATCTCTCTTCTCTCCTCATTTATATCTCACTCTAATCTCTAGTCTCTAATCTCTAATCTGTCTTCTCTAGTCTCTGATATCTTCTATTCTCTAATCTCTCTTTTCTAGTCTCTAATCTCTAATTTTTCATCTTTCATCATTGATATTTAATCTCTAGCCTCTTCATCTCCAATCTCTTTTTCTCTAATCGGCAATCTATCATCTAATATCTTTCATTTCCCATATTTTATGTCTAATATCTCATCTTCTCCTAACATGTCATGTCACAATCATTCGATATAGAGTGTGACCTGATTTCTTAGAAACAGACCCTCGCCTCCGGCCTCGTTTTGCTATTTTGGTTAGAGTTTGTTTTAATAATCCATCAGACTAAACCCGCACCAGCCGCATGCGGGACCTGGAGCCCTACAAAATCTCTTTATCATCATCATTTGAAATAGTTTTAAAGAATTATAACAAAAAGCGCAAAAAAACAAATCGAACCAGGGCAAAGCCGGTGCCCAATGCGAGTTCCGCCTGCGGCCTCACGAGCTGCTGCCGCGCTCCGTTGTTGTCGCGTCGGCCAGGCGGCCGTCCCAGCAGCTCCTGCTCAATGCCGACGGTCGCCAGTCGACGTTGTCGACGTCGAAGAAAGCCGCAGCGGCGACTTCGCTGCCGCAGCCGCTGGTTCCGCACTGCCGCGGCCGGTTCCGGCAAGGCTCTGTGGTTACCATGGCAACCAGTAGGGAGCAGGCGCTGGCGGTTGAGCAAGACGGCCGCCGCCTGAACGGGGCTGGTCGGCGAGGCCGGGTGGCGCTCTTCAGGGTGCGCCGACTGCCCGATGACGAGGGCGAAGGCTACGATGACGGCGACGGCCGGACAGCGCTGCGGATGTTCGAATCGGTGCTGCTGCCGGAGCAGTTTCTGCGGCTGCGGGACGGCGAGTTCGACTGCCTGGTTGGTTGCTATGCTGTTGTTATGCTGTTGCTAGCTGTTGCTATGCTGTTGCTATGCTGTTGCTATGCTGTTGCTATGCTGTTGCTAGCTGTTGCAATGCTGTTGCAATGCTGTTGCTATGCTGTTGCTATGCTATTGCTATAGCGTTGCCATGAGGTTGGTATCAGAGCGCACATTTTTTTAATTTTTAATTTTCAGGGCACCGGTGACGTCAGCTGCCATTTCAAAGTGGAAAAATTCAAAACAGGCGGTTTCGTCACCCTGCGCAGCTGCTCCAGCGGACTGTGGCTCGGCTTCGAGCCGGACGGTCGAGCGGTGCCAGTGAGCGATGACGCGGAACCGAATGTTCGACTCTATCCGGAAGTTTTGACCTGTGAGCAAAGTGAAATAGCCTATTTCATGGGAGCTGAGTAGGGAGAGTCAGTAGCTGAGTAGGAAAAGTCAATAGCTGAGTAGGGAGAGTCAGTAATTGAGTAGAGAGAGTCAGTAGCTGGGTAGAGAGAGTCAGTAGCTGAGTAGGGAGAGTCAGTAGCTGAGTAGGGAGAGTCAGTAGCTGAGTAGAGAGAGTCAGTAGCTGAGCAGAGAGAGTCAGTAGCTGGGTAGAGAGAGTCAATAGCTGAGTAGGGAGAGTCAGTAGCTGAGTAGAGAGAGTCAGTAGCTGAGTAGGGAGAGTCAGTAGCTGAGTAGAGAGAGTCAGTAGCTAAGTAGAGAGAGTCAGTAGCTGAGTAGAGAGAGTCAGTAGCTGAGTAGGGAGAGTCAGTAGCTGAGTAGAGAGAGTCAGTAGCTGAGTAGGGAGAGTCAGTACGAGCGTAGCTGGGTAGGGAGAGTCAGTAGCTGAGTAGGGAGAGTCAGTAGCTGGGTAGGGAGAGTCAATAGCTGAGTAGGGAGAGTCAGTAGCTGAGTAGGGAGAGTCAGTAGCTGGGTAGGGAGAGTCAGTAGCTGAGTAGAGAGAGTCAGTAGCTGAGTAGAGAGAGTCAGTAGCTGAGTAGAGAGAGTCAGTAGCTAAGTAGAGAGAGTCAATAGCTGAGTAGGGAGTCAGTAGCTGAGTAGGGAGAGTCAGTAGCTGAGTAGAGAGAGTCAGTAGCTGAGTAGAGAGAGTCAGTAGCTGAGTAGAGAGAGTCAGTAGCTAAGTAGAGAGAGTCAATAGCTGAGTAGGGAGAGTCAGTAGCTGAGTAGGGAGAGTCAGTAGCTGAGTAGGGAGAGTCAGTAGCTGGGTAGGGAGAGTCAGTAGCTGAGTAGGGAGAGTCAGTAGCTGAGTAGGGAGAGTCAGTAGCTGGGTAGGGAGAGTCAGTAGCTGAGTAGGGAGAGTCAGTAGCTGAGTAGGGAGAGTCAGTAGCTGGGTAGGGAGCACCAGTAATACTGTAATAGAACAACTAATTGAATTCTCCATAATAATTTTCACATACGCACAGTCGGCAGCCCGAAGCCTCCTCCAAAGGCACCGCTGCCGCCGCCACCGCAGCCACTAAAGTCGGAGTCGCCACCGCCGCCACTGCCTTCGAAGACCCAGACGCCGCCACCGCCAGCTCTCGGCCCAGACGAATGGCTGCTGGGCTTCGCTGACTTCGATGCCAAGAAAAGCAGCGTCAGCAAAAACTTGGCCAGCGTGGAAGCCACCGTCTGCTTCGGCTCGGGCGACGCGGCAGCGACTGCCTCGGCGACAATTTTGCCTCAGTCTGACGGCGAGGTGCGGCTTCGACTGGCCTTGAAGTCCGCGTCGGCTGATGAGGCGGCGTCCAGGCCGGAGCTGTGGAAGCTGCGCCTCGACCTCATCCCGCAGGATCCTCGGCTGGCGGCGACATGGCAACCGCCTCCGACGCTGCGACGTCTGTTGCTATGGAAACCGGCGCTTCAAACGACCAACCAGGCGAAAGCGTCGCTATCGATAGAGTTTCGTCTGCCGGCCACGGCTCGACTTTTCTGGCCGGCGGCGTCGACGCCTGGAGACGCGGCGAGCGCGCAGGCGAGCCTGGAGGTGCCGGCCGGCCGGCAGGCGGTGGCGGACTATCAGCTGCGACTGGTGACGCTAAAGGCCTCGACATCGGCTGACGGCGGTCCTTTGCGAGGTTGCCTCCGGCTGGAGCTGGTCGGCGACCTGAGCGACACCGGGCGACGGGCCATCAGTTTGCCGGCTGGGGGCCTCGGCAGCGTTGACGGAGAGGTTTGTTGAATTAGGGAATTCCCGGATTGGAATTTGGGAATCCCCCGATTGGAATTTGGGAAATCCCCAGATTGAAATTTGGGAATCCCCCAATTGGAATTTCCAAACCCCCGATCGGAATTAGAGAATTCCCCGACTGGAATTTAGGAATCTCCCGATTGGAATTTTGGTATCCCCCGATTAGAATTTGGGAATCCCCGATTGGAATTTGGGAAATCCCCTGATTGGAATTTGGGAATCCCCCGATTGGAATTTGGGAATCCCCCAATTGGAATTTGGGAATCCCGCGACTGGAATTTGGGAATCCCCCGACTGGAATTTGGGAATCCCTCGATTGGAATTGGGGAATTACCCGATTGAAATTGGGCAATTTCTTGATAGAGGAATTAGGGAATAGTTAAGCTACGAATTTAGCTTAAATATCTTTTCGGTCTTACCTGCACCAAAAAAATCATAAGATGATGTCATTTCAATCAGTTTATTTACCTAATATGCCTATCAATTTGATTGACAGGTACTCGAAGTGCAGCTAAGCGCAGTGGATCTGGGCCAGCTCAGGCTGTGCCGAATCTCCGCCGACAGTCGCGAAGCCTCGGGAGCCTGGAACTGCGACCGCCTCATTGCTGCCAGGCTGGGTCCGGGCTTCTCCGTCACCGACTTCCTCTGCTGTGATTGGCTGCGGCCTCGGGGGGAGCCGGACGGCAGAGCGGAGCGAACTCTGCGGCCCGACGGTGAGGCCCGAACTCCTGCGCTGCCTGCGGCTGGGGACCTCCGGGTTTGGGGATCTTTTTGGAGTTTGGGGATCAGTTGGGATGTAGGAAATCATTTGGGAATCCTTGGCGATTTGGAATTTATAGGATTTTTTGTAGTTAGGATCATTTGGGACTCGGGAATTAGTTGGATTTTGGGATTTATTTGGGATTTGAGGGGATTAGTTGGGATTATTGGGGGAATATTTTGGACTTGCTGGTTAGTTGGGATTTGGGGGGATTATTTGGGATATGGGGGGTTAGTTGAAATTAGGGGGGATTTGAGGGGTTGGTTGGGATATGGGGGATTAGTTGGGATTTGGAGGAATTAGTTGGGATTTGGGAGGACTAGCTGGGATATGGGGAATTTGTTGATAAGCATCACTCGAAACGACTAAGGATGTGATTTTCCCATTCCAGGTGATAATTTACACGTACATGTCATACTTTCAGAATTTGCACTCACTCGAAAAGAAATTGGGTATATAATACAATTGTTTCAATCCAGCAGCAGCTTCCACAAGTCCGCCCAGATCATAAAATGCATTAATCAAATTTTGTTGTTCATTTGTTACAAATGTTTTGCAATGCCCGTAAAAAGGTTGACTGACTTTATTTGAGTGAGTAGTATTGCCGGATTTAGAACAGAAATGGACTTCCTCTCAAAGGTGTCTGATGTGGGATGCTGGGAGGCACCGTAGACTCCATGAACCTCCATAATAAGCTGAGTCCTGCTCAGGACTTTTTTGTCTCCCTCTCCCCTCTCTTCCTCGTTCCTCCCTTCTCTCTCTCTCTCTCTCTCTCTCTCTCTCTCTCTCTCTCTCTCTCCAAACTCTCCTTCTACGCCTATAACCCCCTCTCTCCCTCTTCCTCTCTCTCATCCAACTCCTCTCCCCTCTTTCCCCTCCCTCCCCTCTCTCTCGCCCCCCCTCTCTCCCCCTCTCCCCTCTCTCCTCTCTCCCCTCTCCCCTTCCCCTCTCCCCTCTCTTCAATTCCTCTCTCCTTGCCCTCACCTTCTCTCTCCCTCTTCTATTTTTTCTCCCCCTCTCCCCCTCCCCTTCTCCATCTCCCCTCCCCAGCAGCGCAGAAGCCACAAGCCCCAGCCGATCCGCCCGCAGATGCACTGGTGGTCAGTCTGACCTCCAGAGCCATTTCCAATGCCAGAGCGGAACTTCTGTATGAACTAACGGCATCAGGTCTGCTGCAGACTCGAGTACTTTTATATGTACTTTTGTAGAGGTTGAAGTACAGCATGCTCTGAGTGCACATCGATCTGTATAAATTCTGACTTTTAAAAGCAATATCTTATCAAAGTAGATTCTGTGGGCTTGGCACTGCTTTCTGTAGCTGCTTTGGTCAGCTGTTATGCTTCAGCGTTATGCACAGCTTCTATTTCTGTTTATGCCTGCTCTTGCACAGATCTCGTGATACAACTCTCTAATCCAAAAAATTCATTTTGATGCCGCCTTCCCCTCCTTGAACTCAGAAAATCTGACGGAGGATGGTGACCTGGAAGTGATTCAAGAAGATGGTGAGCCAAATTTGCCGTTTGGGCTTCTGTCTGATGCTTTTGGTGGAAGTCTAAGCTGTCACTGGCTGTCAATTGTCACTGGCAGTCAATTGTCACTGGCTGTCAATTGTCACTGACTGTCAATTTTTCAATGACTGTCAATTGTCACTGACTGTCAATTGTCACTGACTGTCAATTGTCACTGACTGTCAATTTTACAATGACTGTCAATTGTCACTGACTGTCAATTGTCAGTGACTGTCAATTGTCACTGGCAGTCAATTGTCACTGGCAGTCAATTGTCACTGGCTGTCAATTGTCACTGACTGTCAATTTTTCAATGACTGTCAATTGTCACTGACTGTCAATTGTCACTGACTGTCAATTGTCACTGACTGTCAATTGTCAATGACTGTCAATTTTCACTGACTGTCAATTTTACAATGACTGTCAATTGTCACTGGCAGTCAATTGTCAGTGACTGTCAATTGTCACTGGCAGTCAATTGTCACTGGCAGTCAATTGTCACTGGCTGTCAATTGTCACTGACTGTCAATTTTTCAATGACTGTCAATTTTACAATGACTGTCAATTGTCACTGGCAGTCAATTGTCACTGGCAGTCAATTGTCACTGGCTGTCAATTGTCACTGGCTGTCAATTGTCACTGACTGTCAATTGTCAATGACTGTCAATTTTCACTGACTGTCAATTTTACAATGACTGTCAATTGTCACTGACTGTCAATTGTCAGTGACTGTCAATTGTCACTGGCAGTCAATTGTCACTGGCAGTCAATTGTCACTGGCTGTCAATTGTCACTGACTGTCAATTTTTCAATGACTGTCAATTTTACAATGACTGTCAATTTTTCAATGACTGTCAATTTTACAATGACTGTCAATTTTTCAATGACTGTCAATTTTACAATGACTGTCAATTGTCACTGGCAGTCAATTGTCACTGGCTGTCAATTGTCACTGACTGTCAATTTTTCAATGACTGTCAATTTTACAATGACTGTCAATTGTCACTGGCAGTCAATTGTCACTGGCAGTCAATTGTCACTGACTGTCAATTGTCACTGGCTGTCAATTGTCACTGACTGTCAATTTTTCAATGACTGTCAATTGTCACTGACTGTCAATTGTCACTGACTGTCAATTGTCACTGACTGTCAATTTTACAATGACTGTCAATTGTCACTGACTGTCAATTGTCACTGGCAGTCAATTGTCTCTGACTGTCAATTGTCACTAACTGTCAATTTTTCAATGACTGAACAATATAAAACAATCAAATCAAAATGTTGCAGCCCGCAAACTCATGGACGCCATCACGGAACAGGCAGCTAAAAGAGTTGAAGAGCTGCATGAAGGTAGTAATCACTAATATAATTGCCCTAAGCTACTCCCAATCAGTAGTATATATCACAGCACTACATATACTATATAAGTTAATTATAACCATGATTTTATAAATTGTCAACATAAATCTCCTTTTAAGATTTGCACGATTTTTCACCCAAATTTAAGTTCTCCAAGAACTCTCAAATTTTCTGGCACGCAAAATATTCCTCTTGATAATTTCTGTAACGAACATTAATTTTCTGTAGCCAACAACTTCATGCGCAGTTTAACTACTGGCAGTAGGCAAGCTTAGAATATGCTAGTTGATTTGAACGGATAGTGAAGATTACAGAAAAACGAGAACGCTCTTGTCTCTTTTAACTCGACCCACAGCGCCGCAAAGTCTGTTGTCTGAAATAGCAGACACAATTGCATTTAAGTTGGAGGACCTCTGCTGGGAAGGTATGAGAGACACCCACAGCCCTTCATGCAGCATTATGCGTAGCCTCATCCGTAAAAGGATTGATTTAAAGTTTCCTAATTAACTGTCACAATTCTTTTATTTTGTAGCTTACCTAACCTAATAGCTTTAGTACTCAGCGAACTTTAATTCAACTTTTTTAGCTATAAACCCTTAGTTTAACCTCCTCACTGGCTCAACCTTTGAACTTATAGTGGGCCACCCTAATCACCGTTTTTCATACTTTCAATCAGGTGTTTGTTTCTCGAGATCGACAAAATTTAACATAATGCCAGTGAATTTTGGCAATTCTAATATTCTATGCTACTAATAGTAGGTAGTATTGCTTACATGTAAGGCGCAATCAATGCTTATGGTTCTATAGCATAACGTCCCTTTTGCATTTTGTCTTTATTTTGGTGATTTACAATGACTCATAATTAATTGTTGATCAGACAAATGCACAGTACGCTCTCTTATCTAATGATATTTTCATCCTGTACCAATTTCATTCCAGGAAACGCGGTCGGCTCCGAGAAAAAATCTGGTAAGTTTCAAACTAGCCTACTGTTAGTAGAAAAGTGCGAGTGCGAATCTAAAATATGAGTGTTAAAATTATGAGAAGTAGAAGATGAAATTAATTTTTGCCACAATTTTTCAACTCTTCCCCTTCAGAGCGAAGTGGTGGCCAGAAAAATGACTTCTAAAAGCAGCAGTGTTGCCAACACCATGGCTCTCTGCTTTATAGATATTTTCCTTGCAAGAACTGCAATTTTCTTTTCTATCATTTTTACATATTTATTTAACTAGCTCGTAAATCTGAGATCAGCCAGCTAGAAAAATAGTTAACTTAAAATAACAAATCAAGCACAGAGTTTCTGGCCTACTCAAGACGCACAACTCAAGGCATAACATTTTTAAACGAGGTATGTTCAGCTAATTATAAATGTAATTGACAATGTAAACTTATAAATGCGATCGCTATAAAGTAGTTTAAGAAGTAATGCATGACGCATGACGCGCAGAGCAGGTTCTGCGCACCTCGAGCCGATGCTAGTGTGGCTTGCCTAGAATTTAATGACAGCTTCGCTTCTATAATCAGTTCGTGTCAGTCTGGCATTTGTTGTGCTAAAATGTACGATAAAAGAGAATTAAATCTTTCTTTGTGCTTAATTCATTTTAGCCTTGGCTTGAATGCTAAGATGAATGAGCTTAGCTTATAGACACCGTAGTGTCGTTCCGTTTTAGTTATAATGCACTTAGAATCGGTCCTTACGAGCTAAGTCTACCATTTATCGTAGAAAAACAACTTTAAAAGGCTTAAATTATCTGTAAAGGAATTACCTCTAAGTTTAATACAATTAATATTCAATGAACAACGAAATTTATGGCCCTCGAATTTAATCGCTCGAATCCCTCGAAGTTCAAACAGAGCAGATAAGCAGATATCCTAGTCGAGAAAGAGATAAAACATGATAAGATAAAAAGATAAGCTGGGTGACAATAGGGGTTTTGAGGGGGGTTCCTTTGAGGGGTAGAAAGGAGTAGGACACTTAAAATGTACACACAAAACAAGGGTCGCGGCTGAATGTACATTTGTGCGTGTACATAGAAAGAAACAAAACTTGCCCGACTTCGGCAAGCGGGGAAGGAAAAAAACGGGGTGTTAAGCTGGGCGGTTTTGGGCTTTACGTTGTCCGCTTTTATGTACATTAGGAGTGTCTGTTGACGCAAAGATGTACGAGCGTATCGATCGCAAAGGGGGCCATCACAAGCTCGAAAAATCAAATCGTCGAAAACTGATTTAGCAACCACTCACAAGCTCGAATAGGGTTGGGGTTAGAGCTTGTGCCTTTAGGGTTAGGGTTAGGTTAGGGTTGGGGTTAGGGTTAGAGCTTGGGGTTAGGGTTAGAGCTTGGGGTTAGGGTTAGAGCTTGGGGTTAGGGTTAGAGCTTGGGGTTAGG
This sequence comes from Macrostomum lignano, assembly GCA_002269645.1. Classification (NCBI taxonomy): domain Eukaryota; kingdom Metazoa; phylum Platyhelminthes; family Macrostomidae; genus Macrostomum; species Macrostomum lignano. Next base: position 369,409 of record NIVC01000249.1, read on the forward strand.
GTTAGAGCTTGGGGTTAGGGTTAGAGCGCCTTGCGGTTAGGGTGCCTTGGGGTTAGGGTTAGAGCTTGTGCCTTTTCGAGCTTGTGATGGTGGTTGCTAAATCAGTTTTCGACGATGTGATTTTTCGAGCTTATGATGGCGACCCATAGCAAATACACGGAATCAGTGCAGTCTACATTTACAAATTGTATTTAGAATATTCTAGAATAAGAATTCTAGAAAGGAAATCCGCGGGTTTTCTATTTTTAGACTGCAGGCCTCCATCTAGACCGTGTTTTTTATTTAGTGGAATCCCATCTCGTCCGTTGCAATGCTCTGCCCGAATGGGTCAAACATCTCTCACTCTCGCTTGTACAGCAAGAAATTCCAAGCTTGGCTTTTAACGAGAGTATAAAGGAAAGCCCAGAAGTGAAAAGGAGTTTAAAAAAACCGGAACCAGGGCATTGAAGAATGCCTTTGATAATTTGCATAGTAATCTGCTAATAAGTATAACAACAAAAGCTGGTAGACAAAGTGCAGGAAACCAATTATCAGCAAGCATCTCCCCCATCTACCAGACAGCAACTGGCAGCTGACACTCAGCAGCGGGGAGAAAGGCTGCCAACCGGACACTGAGATCTCGCTGGTCATCTGCGGAGATCGCGGCGAATCTGACGTCTACGAGATCAAGAAGGCGAAGCAGCGACTGCGCCTGTTCCCCGACTGCGACATGGAGTTCCCGCTGCGGCTGGTGCGGAGTCAGATTGGCGAGCTGTACAAACTGCGGCTGCAGATGTCCGAGTCTGCCGGTGACGAGTGGTTTGTTAAAGAGGTGAGTCGGCTGCTGTTTGATGCCGCTCGCAGCTTCGCACAAATAGTTCAACTGTACTTTGATCTTTTTTACCTGCTTCACAGATCACCTTGGAGCACCTGACGCCGGACTTTGAGCTGCTGCGGTGCCCGGTGAACCGCTGGTTCTCGCGACTTCGCGAGCCGTTCGAGGTAGTGCACGAAGTGCCGCTAATTGAGCACTTAAAAGGTAAAAACTTATGCTTTACCTGTTCGCAGAATTGGATTGCTTTTTGAATTTTGAATTTCAACTTCTGAGGGGAATCTCACCTAAATAGGAATGGGAAACTCCATTTAAAAAGGAACAGGGAATCCCACCTCAATAGGAATGGGGAATCCCGCCTCAATAGGAATGGGGAATCCCACCTAACTATGAATGGGGAATCCCACCTAACTATGAATGGGGAATCCCACCTAACTATGAATGGGGAATCCCACCTAACTATAAATGGGGAATTCCATCCCAATAGGAAAGCGGAATCCCACCCACCCAGGAATGGGGAATCTCTCTTGCATAAATCTCATGGCGAATCGAAGCGCAAATCCCATCTGTTCCCCAGCAATTGAACGCCTCCCAAAGCCCTAAGATCCGACAATGAGCCCCGCAACCCGCTCCCCGCACCCAGTGGTCACCTATCGGGTCAGCATCTCCAGCCAGCGCGCCCCCAGTGCCTCGGCGCGCCCATTCATTCAACTCTGCGGCAGCGCCGGCCACTCCGGAGCGCGCCGCCTCCACCGTCGCCGTCCCGTCGAGGACGCGGCTGACTCCGCTGCAGCAGCCACTGCGACCGTGGACGCAACGGCGAGCTTCGCCCTGAGCTGCGTGAGCCTCGGCGAGCTCAACAAGATCCGCGTCGGACTCGAGTCTCCGGCAGACTCGGACGCTTGGATCTTCGACCTGGTGACGGTCGAGGAGGAAGGGACTGCTAAGCAGTGGAGCTTCTGCAACAGTCTCGAGCTCTACCCTACTCAGGCCTCCGTGACTCTCGAACCGCTGGGACCAGCCGGGTCAGTTGAAGGCCTTCGCCCGGTGGACTGGCTGGTGGAGCTGCAGGTGTCGCCGGAATCAGGCCAGCATCAGACTGGCCAGCTGTTTTTGGCGCTGTACGGAGAGCGCGGCCACACCAGGGACGTCTGCTTGAATCCGGACGGCGGCCAGGTGCTGCGGCGCGGGGAGCGGCAGGTTCGTTGCTGCATCTCTGGATGGCGTTCCGGGGTTTTCGACAGTCTGAGGCGAGAGACTGGGCTTTATTGAGTTGCCAGAGAGAGTCTGGGCTAGCGTGAGAGAGTCTGGGCTACTGTGTTAGAGTCTGGGGTAGCTTGAGAGTCTGGGCTAGCGTGAGAGAGTCAGGGCTAGCGTGAGAGAGTCAGGGCTAGCGTGAGAGAGTCAGGGCTAGCGTGAGAGTGTCTGGGCTAGCGTGAGAGTGTCAGGGCTAGCGTGAGAGAGTCTGGGCTAGCGTGAGAGAGTCAGGGCTAGCGTGAGAGAGTCAGGGCTAGCGTGAGAGAGTCTGGGCTAGCGTGAGAGAGTCAGGGCTAGCGTGAGAGTGTCTGGGCTAGCGTGAGAGAGTCAGGGCTAGCGTGAGAGAGTCAGGGCTAGCGTGAGAGAGTCTGGGCTAGCGTGAGAGTGTCAGGGCTAGCGTGAGAGAGTCTGGGCTAGCGTGAGAGAGTCAGGGCTAGCGTGAGAGAGTCAGGGCTAGCGTGAGAGAGTCAGGGCTAGCGTGAGAGCTGAGGCAAATCATTCGCGCACGCCCAACTAAAATTTTCAGAGCTTCAACCTACGCCTGTCGAATGTTGGCAAGCTGACAAAAGTTCGGCTCTCAGCCCAGGCCGATCACCATTGGGACAACTGTCTGCTGAGCTCGCTCAGCCTCACCGACCAGTCAGATGATTCGTCATCAACGCCGCTCGTGAGTGCCGCGCTGAACTGCAGATTCGGTCGCGAGCCGGACGCCCTGCTGTGCAAGGAGATCCCCCTGTTGCCGGGTGACTCCACTCGGCTGTACTTTGTGTACATCCGGCCCGGCCAGGAGTTCGGCACCGCCACTGATGCGAACTTTTTTGTCGACGTGCACGGCGAGCGCGGCAACACCGGCCGGCGGGCGCTGCTGTTGGAGTCTTCGCCAGCCGATAGCGGCGGCGGTGGAGGCCGCTGGTTCACCCACGGGGCTACGCGAGTGTTCAGAGTTGAGGCGGCCGATCTGGGTCAGATCGAGGCGGTGATCTTCGGCTTGCTGGTGGGGCCGGAGCAGCAGCCAGCAGCAGCAGCCAGGTCCGGATGCGGGATCTTCTTAGACAGAATCGCCGTGTGCGAGCAGGGCTCAGACCTGCTGGCCACGTTCCCGAGCGGCCGCTGGCTGGAGAGCTCCTTAGGGGACACTCAGGTGAGACGGGCTGCTGCTACTACTAACTAGTAGCGAGTAGTGAGCTCATTAAAACATTGGGGCCTGAGCAATTGTCCATTTAGCATTGGAGTCTGGGCGCCTGTCCATTGAGCCGTGGAGTCTGGGCGCCTGTCCATTGAGCCTTGGAATCTGAGCACCTGTCCATTGATCATTGGAGTCTGAGCATCTGTCCATTGAGCATTAGAATCTGAGCACCTGTCCATTGATCATTGGAATCTGAGCACCTGTCCATTGAGCATTAGAATCTGAGCACCTGTCCATTGATCATTGGAATCTGAGCAACTGTCCATTGAGCATTAGAATCTGAGCACCTGTCCATTGATCATTGGAATCTGAGCACCTGTCCATTGAGCATTAGAATCTGAGCACCTGTCCATTGATCATTGAAATCTGAGCATCTGTCCATTGAGCATTAGAATCTGAGCATCTGTCCATTGATCATTGGAATCTGAGCACATGTCCATTGAGCATTAGAATCTGAGAACCTGTCCATTGATCATTGGAATCTGAGCAACTGTCCATTGATCATTGGAATCTGAGCATCTGTCCATTGAGCCTTGTAGTCTGAGCACCTGTCCATTGAGCATTAGAATCTGAGCACCTGTCCATTGATAATTTGAGTCTGAGCAACTTTCCATTGATAATTTGAGTCTGAGCAACTGTCCATTGATAATTTGAGTCTGAGCAACTATCCATTGAGCCTTGGAGTCTGAGCGCCTGTCCATCGAACCTTGGAATCTGAGCACCTGTCCATTTAGCATTGGAGTCTGAGCACCTGTCTATTTAGCATTGGAGTCTGAGCACCTGTCCATCGAACCTTGGAATCTGAGCACCTGTCTATTTAGCATTGGAGTCTGAGCACCTGTCCATTTAGCATTGAAGTCTGAGCGCCTGTCCATCGAACCTTGGAATCTGAGCACCTGTCCATTGAGCATTAGAATCTGAGCACCTGTCCATTGAGTATTAGAATCTGAGCACCTGTCCATTGATAATTTGAGTCTGAGCAACTGTCCATTGATAATTTGAGTCTGAGCAACTATCCATTGAGCCTTGGAGTCTGAGCGCCTGTCCATCGAGCCTTGGAATCTGAGCACCTGTCTATTTAGCATTGGAGTCTGAGCACCTGTCCATTTAGCATTGGAGTCTGAGCACCTGTCCATTTAGCATTGGAGTCTGAGCACCTGTCCATTTAGCATTGGAGTCTGAGCACCTGTCCATTTAGCATTGGAGTCTGAGCACCTGTCCATTTAGCATTGGAGTCTGAGCACCTGTCCATTTAGCATTGGAGTCTGAGCACCTGTCCATCGAGCCTTGGAATCTGAGCACCTGTCCATTTAGCATTGGAGTCTGAGCACCTGTCCATTTAGCATTGGAATCTGAGCACCTGTCCATTTAGCATTGGAATCTGAGCACCTGTCCATTTAGCATTAGAATATGGCACCTGTCCATCGAGCCTTGGAGTCTGAGCGCCTGTCCATCGAGCCTTGGAATCTGAGCACCTGTCCATCGAGCCTTGGAGTCTGAGCACCTGTCCATCGAGCCTTGGAATCTGAGCACCTGTCCATCGAGCCTTGGAGTCTGAGCACTTGTCCATCGAGCCTTGGAATCTGAGCACCTGTCCATTTAGCATTGGAGTCTGAGCACCTGTCCATTTAGCATTAGAATCTGAGCACCTGTCCATTTAGCATTGGAATCTGAGCACCTGTCCATTTAGCATTGGAATCTGAGCACCTGTCCATTTAGCATTAGAATATGGCACCTGTCCATTGAGCCTTGGAGTCTGAGCGCCTGTCCATCGAGCCTTGGAGTCTGAGCACCTGTCCATTTAGCATTGGAATCTGAGCACCTGTCCATTTAGCATTAGAATATGGCACCTGTCCATTGAGCCTTGGAGTCTGAGCGCCTGTCCATCGAGCCTTGGAGTCTGAGCACCTGTCCATTGAGCCTTGGAGTCTGAGCACCTGTCCATTGAGCCTTGGAGTCTGAGCACCTGTCCATTGAGCCTTGGAGTCTGAGCACCTGTCCATTGAGCCTTGGAGTCTGAGCACCTGTCCATTGAGCCTTGGAGTCTGAGCACCTGTCCATTTAGCATTGGAGTCTGAGCACCTGTCCATTGAGCCTTGGAGTCTGAGCACCTGTCCATCGAACCTTGGAATCTGAGCACCTGTCTATTTAGCATTGGAGTCTGAGCACCTGTCCATTTAGCATTGAAGTCTGAGCGCCTGTCCATCGAACCTTGGAATCTGAGCACCTGTCCATTGAGCATTAGAATCTGAGCACCTGTCCATTGAGTATTAGAATCTGAGCACCTGTCCATTGATAATTTGAGTCTGAGCAACTGTCCATTGATAATTTGAGTCTGAGCAACTATCCATTGAGCCTTGGAGTCTGAGCGCCTGTCCATCGAGCCTTGGAATCTGAGCACCTGTCTATTTAGCATTGGAGTCTGAGCACCTGTCCATTTAGCATTGGAGTCTGAGCACCTGTCCATTTAGCATTGGAGTCTGAGCACCTGTCCATTTAGCATTGGAGTCTGAGCACCTGTCCATTTAGCAATGGAGTCTGAGCACCTGTCCATTTAGCATTGGAGTCTGAGCACCTGTCCATTTAGCATTGGAGTCTGAGCACCTGTCCATTTAGCATTGGAGTCTGAGCACCTGTCCATTTAGCATTGGAGTCTGAGCACCTGTCCATTTAGCATTGGAGTCTGAGCAATAGCCTTTGTACCTTGGCGCGAAACCCGCTGCCACTCTTCCAGGTGCACCTGAAATCGCCTGAGCTGCTGCACCGAAGCGAGACGGAGCCGCAGGTGGACAGCTCGGCCGGCCCGGCTGTCCTGCGGCTCCGCACCAGCCGAAGCAGCTCGTCGACCTTCCGCGGCCCGGTGTGGGTCACCTGCTTTGGCAGCAAAGGCAGCTCGCGGACTCAGCGACTGTCGGTGCGGGAGTCCGGCAAAGATTTCTCACCTGGCCAGGAGGCCGAGTTCGGCCTTGACCTGGACGGAGCCGGCCGGCTGGCCTTTGTCCGGCTGCAGGTAAACTCGGACGCGTCTGACTGGGAGCTGGCCGCCCTCACGCTGCGCTCGGCCGGCAACTGGCTGGAGACGGCCATCAACACGGTCAACGCCACGCAGCGCCGGTGGCCGAACCACCGCTTCGGGCTCAGCAACTGCCTGGACGTCTCGCTGACACCCGGCCTGCTGCACGTGGACTATTATGTCGGCCTGCGGTGCCGCCGCACCGGCGACCTGCAGCAGCAGCGGCGGCGGCGTCGACAGCGTCAGCTTCGACTGGAAATCGAGGGCCGGGGATTTTCCAGCGGCGCCCGGCTGTTGAGCCGCTCGCTGGCCGGCCAGGAACTCCGGACGGCGGCGGCGACATCGTCGACGACGCAGCTGCACGCCTTCCTGGTGCGCAGCGTCCACCTGGGCTGGCTGACTGGAGCGCGGCTCAGTCTGGAGACTGAGCAGGGGGAGCCAGAGGTCACGGCGGCGGCGGCCAACCGGGTCGCTTCCGCGGCGACTGGAAGCATCGGCGGTGGCAACTCGGAGGCCGATGATGAGGAGTGGCAGTTCGAGGAGGTGAGTCGGTGCTGCATGCATCAAACTGCAGTCAGTCTGTTTGCATTGGGAGTTTTTGGGCCCTGACATTCTTATCATCAGACATGTTGAGAAATGTACACATGTACATAAGACATGTACACACTAGCTCTGTCTTGTGGGCTGGCCCTCATGGGCATGGGTCTCATAACTGGCCTCTACTCAATAGGCAGGGGGTCCTACTTAACAGACAGGGCCGGGCCCTACTCAACAGACAGGGGTCGTACTCAAGAGACAGGGTCCTACTCAACAGACAGGGGTCCTACTCAAGAGACAGAGTCCTACTCAAGAGACAGGGGTCCTATTCAACAGACAGGGGTCCTACTCAACAGACAGGGGTCCTATTCAACAGACAGGGGTTCTACTCAACAGACAGGGGTCCTACTCAACAGACAAGGGTCCTACTCAACAGACAGGGGTCCTATTCAACAGACAGGGGTCCTACTCAAGAGACAGGGGTCCTACTCAAGAGACAGGGGTCCTACTCAAGAGACAGGGGTCCTACTCAAGAGACAGGGGTCCTACTCAAGAGACAGGGGTCCTACTCAAGAGACAGGGGTCCTACTCAAGAGACAGGGGTCCTACTCAAGAGACAGGTAGACCTAGCTAGTCAAGAGACGTACCAAGGGACACGGGCACACACCAAGACATCCCATTGAATTCCTGTTGCCTCCCATTGCCAGGTGCTTCGTCCGTCCCGGCCTGTTCAACCTCGCCGAGCTCAGCTTCGTCAGCGGCGACGCCGACTGTCGGTTGAGCGCCACCCAGCCGGACATCCGTCTGGGACCTCCGCAACGGACCGCGGCCAGCGCCGCCCTCACTGCAGCGGCGACCGCGGCCTCCGCCTTCCCAGCCAGCAGTGGCCGCTACCGGCTGGCTCTCCGGTTGGGCCATTCAGCTGCGACCTCATCGACAACGCCGATGCCCGGGACGACTCCGTCGCCTGCGCCTTCGTCACCGTCGGCTGGAAAATCTGGCGACAAAGGCGACGCAGACAATCTGGGTGGCTGCTGCCTGTCTCTGACGCTGCACGGCAGCCTCGGCACCAGCGGGCCGCACCGACTGCACGAGCCCGGCCGCCTGCCAGCCGCTGGTGAGCAGCTGCAGCTCGCCTCAGTCGGCTCCGGCGGCTTCGGCGACCTCGGCAAGATCAGCCTGCAGCTGGACTCGCACCGGCCTGAAGACCAGGTGCACCTGGCCTCGCTGCGGCTCTCGGATCTGGAGCAGCCGCTCGACTTTTTCTTCCCGCTGGACTGCAGCCTGGAGGCCGGGCAGCAGGCCGAGTTCAACGCCTCGAGGCCGGGCGTGCCGCAGGCGGTGTCGCTTGACTACCGGGTCAGCCTGCGGCTCGGCTCGGCCAGGAACTGCGGCTCATCGGCGGTGACCTCGATGAGCATCGTGCTGCACGGCGATCTTGGCTCCTCGGCGCCCGGCCGCCTGCTGAACCTGCGCCTGCTGCCCGGACAGACCGTCAGCCGCAATGTCCGCTGCCTGTCCGTCGGCCGCCTGCACTCCGTCACGATCGGGCACGAGCAGCGCGGCGGCGGCCAGGGCGTCTATCTGGACTCCGTCAGCGTGAGCTGGCGCGATCGGGCACCAGAAAGCCGGCGGTTCCGCTGCCAGCGATGGCTGGACAGCGCCTGGGGCGACGGACAGACTCAGGCTACGCTGACGGACTCGGCGGAGAGCTCGGATGGGGAGAAGAAGCAGCCGGGCGACTTGCTGTACGAGCTGGAGATGCACGCCGAGCCGCTGCAGCGATTGCAGGTTTGAATTTTCCACAGAGGATTTCCGTTGGGGGATTTTCCACAGGGGATTTCCGTTGGGGGATTTTCCACGGTGGATTTCCGTTTGGGGATTTCCGTTGGGGGATTTTCCACAGGGGATTTCCGTTGGAGGATTTTCCACAGGGAATTTTCGATGGGGGATTTTCAGTAGGGGATTTTCCGCAGGGATTTTCCACTTTGGATTTCCGTTAGGGGATTTTCCACTTTGGATTTCCGTTAGGGGATTTTACACAGGGGATTTCCGTTGGAGGATTTTCCACAGGGCATTTCCGTTGGAGGATTTTTCACAGGGAATTTCTGTTGGGGGATTTTCCACGTTGGATTTCCTTTCTGGGGTCTCCGAACGAGGGGATTTCTCAGTCCAAGGTGACGGATTCCCGCAGGCCAGTCGAGGACTTCGCGTTCGGCTGCACCCCAACGCCAAAGACGACGCGGCAGCGGCGGCAACCGCCGATTCGTTGCCAGCCGCGCCGCTAAAGCGACACCAACTGCAGGTCGACGATGTCAACGATTCGCAACGGCAGCGCTGCCTGTACACCTTCCGGTACCCGCAGCTGCCCCGTGTGGCCGCCCTCAGCCTGTGGGAGGACAGCGAAGACTTCGAAGACGAGGACAAAGGAGGCGAAGTCACCGACATCGACGGAGTTGAAGAGGCGGCGGCGGCGGCGGCCGTCACGTCAACCCCGCTGGCCGTGACGCGGCTACGACTGCTACAGGACCGTCGCGACCGGTTCGCCTTCGTGTGCAGCCGGCCTGCGCAGCTGCGGGTAGGCGGCGGGCCGCCAACTCGCTTCGCCCTGCTGGCGGTGCCGACCTACCCGGAGGCGGACAACGGCGGCAGCGGCACGAGAGAGTCGCGCGGTCGGTGGCGAGTTCTAATCGAGTCCGAGCTGACAATCGAGTCGCAGCAGCCGCCGGCTGTCTGGGCGGCGCTTGTTACGCCAGAGGACGGCGAGTCCAGCAGGCAGCGGCTGGGCGGCTTCCGCGGCGACGGCGTCGAAGACTTCGAGCTGAAGTTCGAGAACGCGCCGGACTGCTCCGACGGGGTTTACAAAGTCCGACTGGGTCTGGAGCTGCCTGCGGATAGCGAAGGAGGCGACGGTGCTGCGGGTGACGCTGCATTCGCGTGGCGACCGAGAAAGGTTTGCGGGTCATTGGGTGGGGAGTCCAAAAGTGTCAGGGGGTCCAAAAGTGTCAGGGGGTCCAAAACTGCCAGTGGTCCAAAAGTGTCAGGGGGTCCAAAAGTTTCAGGGGCTCCAAAAGTGTCTGGGGGTCCTCAAACTGTCAGAGAAGGTCAAATAGTGTCAGAGGGTCCAGAAGTGTTAGAGGTGTTACGAGGTCCAATATTATCATTGTCATAAAGTGCCAAAATCAGTGTCAGGGGGGCGGCTTAAAATTTAGGAGTAGTCAAGACGAAAGTCGGTAATCATTGTAGATTTTATCCTATCACTAACGAAATCATTTTTATTTTACTCTACTAGCAGTAGAAATCATAAGATGTTGCATGTATAAATGTAAAAATAATTTTTTTTATAATCTACTTATAGTAGAAATATACGAGTACTGAAAAGCCGTATGAAAAAAATTAAATAAAATTGAATTTTTACTATGATATCCTCCTTGTGCACACTTCAAACATTTTTATTTCCCCGCTTAGCTGACATTCCAAGACCTGGACACCGAGGCCAGCTTCGAGTCCGCTGTGCAACTGCCCGAACCTGCCAGCGGCCTGCAGCCAGGCGACTGCCTGGAGATTCAAGCCGACTGGCCGGGAGCCCTGCTGCTGCCCGCCGCGGTGTACCTGGTGCGGCTCGTCCCGCTGGCCGATGACTTGCCGGGGCCGCCGACCGTCTGGCTGCAGCTGTTCGGCGAGGACGTCGAGCTGCTGGCGCGTCAGTCCAGCGGTCGTCGGTTGCTGCTGGCATCGCGACTGGTCAGCGGCGACGGCGGCGGCGGCACCTGCTGGGAGGTTCGCCTCAGCGCCCTGGACCTCGGCCGAGTGAGCCGGCTAGGGCTCGCCGCGGGGCCTGGCTGCGCCGCCTTCGGGGTCGACTACGTCGCCGTGTTGCAGACATCGGCGAAGCTGCCGGAGACTCGGCGGTTCCCGGTGGGGCGGGCGGTTCAAGCCGCCGCCGAGGACGAGGAGCTCGAACTGTTTGAAGCTGCGCGCTGAGCTGAACTTCTGATCTGGCTACTTATAGTAATACGATGCAGCACTTCAAGACTGCCAGAGTGTACATGCCTGATGGTTTGAGTCTGGGGCTGATGTACACCCTGTGTGAGCGTGTGTGAGTGCGTGCCCTTCGTACAGTTAGTTTGTTAGAGGCAGGGGGGTTGTGTGCATCCTGGCGCACTTCAAGCGACATTGTCACACAACCGGCGAGAGGCATTGCTGCCCACTTCGCCGACTCCCCTGAGCAGGCGCACAAGCGCGCGGATACGTACGCAGTCATACGCGCAGGCACACCCTCACACAGGAGTGTACAGCGGCCCTAACTTTATTTATCGTTAGGCATGTACACTTCACTGTGCCTTGGGGGTTGGCCCTCAAGCTGGGTGTTAACTGCAGAGCAGAGCCAAGCCGAGATTCCAATTCAGGCCCAGCTTTTCCCAAATTAAATGTGACTGCACTTGGAATCGAGCCTGGGCCGCTGGCACATCAAAGCTGCAATTATCATTGAAATCTTTTTTGCAAAGATGCTGAAATTCAAAGCGTCACAACATCATCTTACCACTATGAGTAGACGACACGAATGTTTATAATATTTTTATATCAGCTGACTTGAGTTAGTTCAGATAGGTTAAAAACCCGGGCTTGGCCTTCAATATCCTAATTTAACTAATTAATTACTACTGTTAGTAATGAGATTGGATCTGAGATGCTTCTATCGGTGTGCTTCTATTCCTATTTCATTTTTAAGGATTTTTATCTCAGCTTTTTTCAAGTTTTTATTCTCCGGATTGAGTTTGTGATTTTTATTAATATTATAATAATATTTTCTTATTCTATCTTGGCTACTACATGCACCCATGACAGCTTTATCCTAAATGTTTCTTTTTATCAATTCCCAATATTATTTTACACTTATATGAAATGCATGGTCGCGTGTTGGCAACTTTTTTATTATCATATCTGTGACAAGCAATATCCGTGAGTGCAAGAAATACATTGTGTGCACTATTTTTAGACGCTTAAGTCTCCTCGAAGTCTTATTTATTGATGTTTAACTCTTAAAAATGATTCCATAGATTTCTGATAGCTTAATTTATTTAATAGTGGCTTGTGATGAGTCTTCACCACATTTTGTGCTCAAAGTGGCGCCCCTGATACTCAAAGTGGCGTCCCTGATACTCAAAGTGGCGCTCCTGATACTCAAAGTGGCGTCCCTGATACTCAAAGTGGTTCCCTGATGCTCAAAGTGGTTCCCTGATACTCAAAGTGGCGTCCCTGATACTCAAAGTGGCGCCGCTGATACTCAAAGTGGCGCCCCTGATACTCAAAGTGGTTCCCTGATACTCAAAGTGGCGCCCCTGATACTCAAAGTGGCGTCCCTGATACTCAAAGTGGTTCCCTGATGCTCAAAGTGAAGTGGCGCCCCTGATACTCAAAGTGGCGTCCCTGATACTCAAAGTGGCGTCCCTGATACTCAAAGTGGCGCCCCTTATACTCAAAGTGGCGCCCCTGATACTCAAAGTGGTTCCCTGATACTCAAAGTGGCGCCCCTGATACTCAAAGTGGCGCCCCTGATACTCAAAGTGAAGTGGCGCCCCTGATACTCAAAGTGGCGTCCCTGATACTCAAAGTGGTTCCCTGATGCTCAAAGTGAAGTGGCGCCCCTGATACTCAAAGTGGCGTCCCTGATACTCAAAGTGGCGTCCCTTATACTCAAAGTGGCGTCCCTGATACTCAAAGTGGCGTCCCTGATACTCAAAGTGGCGTCCCTGATACTCAAAGTGGTTCCCTGATGCTCAAAGTGAAGTGGCGCCCCTGATACTCAAAGTGGCGCCCCTTATACTCAAAGTGGCGCCCCTGATACTCAAAGTGGTTCCCTGATACTCAAAGTGGCGCCCCTGATACTCAAAGTGGCGCCCCTGATACTCAAAGTGAAGTGGCGCCCCTGATACTCAAAGTGGTTCCCTGATACTCAAAGTGGTTCCCTGATACTCAAAGTGGCGCCCCTGATACTCAAAGTGGCGCCCCTGATACTCAAAGTGAAGTGGCGCCCCTGATACTCAAAGTGGTTCCCTGATACTCAAAGTGGTTCCCTGATACTCAAAGTGGTTCCCTGATACTCAAAGTGGCGTTCTCAAGCAAGTTTTCTTCAACTGCTTTCAATTCAGCTCAGCAAAAAACTCTGTGCGGTCAGTCTGGCTTGTGAAAAATGAGCTCATCATCTTATTAGTAAAAAATTGAATATTCCGTCAGCAGTGTATTATAATAAATTTGAAAAAGCGGGCGTTTTTCGAAAAAATATCA
>NIVC01000249.1:387500-400000 GCA_002269645.1 Macrostomum lignano
GTCTTGCCGCTGCTGAGGCTGCTGCTGCTGCTGCTGCTGCTGCTGCTGCTGGCCGCCCCTGGCTCCATCCAGCATCGGGCCGGCCGTCTTTGGCCGCTGCGACTCTCGCGGACCGCTGAACTTCTCGTCAAAGGCCAGACAAAAGGCTTCGTAGGTCATCTGGGCCGTCGGCTGGCTCAGTCCGATTCGGCGCATCAGCTCAGCGAAGCTTTCGTCCCGCACGAACAGGTGCATCTGGTGCACAGCGATGCGGAAGTCTTCTTGAGAAAGGTAGCCTTTCTCCTTTACATCAAGCGCTCGGAAGGCGGCGTAGGTTGTTGGAAAGAAGTCGCGAATGCGCTTCTGCAGAATGATAAAGAGAGCATCGGCGTCGAGACCAACAGTTAAGACGGCCTGGTTGAAGACGAGATTCTCCTGGCGGTTCTCCTGGCCCTCCAGATGTACAGCAATGTACTCGGCGCTGTTTTGAATGATCTTGGCGCTGGTGCCCTGCCCGTCACCGCTGGAGAAGGCGCTGGCAACGCCCACCCGCTTCAGGAATGCGTCGTGCGTGATGGCATTACGATTAGCGGTGTCGTAGTAAGCCCAAAGCTTCTTAAACTCTTCTTGGTTCATCGTAACGTTTAGCCGCACCAGGAGTTCCTTGAACTCCCGCTTGGTGATGTAGCCGCGGCCAAGATAGTCGATATGGCAGAAGGCTCTTGCGATGTCCTTGTAGTTCTGGTGTACCTTTTCGGCCATCAGCTGGTGCACCTCGGCGGCTGTTTTTGGCTTTATGTCGCCCAGTTCGTTGTATCGATGATTCGATACAAGCCACTTGTGGCCGGTTGCCAGGTCATCCTTCTCCTGGAATTTGCCGAGGAAGTCCCGGTAGCTCAGCTTGCAGTCATCATCAATGCCCAACTTTTTGCAGAGCTTGTTAAACTCTGCATCGTTGGTGAGGCACATCAGCTGGTCCAGCAGTCGTCTGAAGTCCTGCTTAGTTAGGTAACCCCGACCGTCTGAGTCCATCTTGTGGAAGGCCTCTCGCAGAGTGGTGAAGTTCTCCCTAATCTTAGACCGCAGCTTATTCTCCACAACCTGCGCCGACATGCCGAACTCGTCGCCTCGCACAGGATTGTACTTGTGATTGTGCATGGGCAGGTAGGACGGATTCAGTTCAGAGTCGCGGCCCTCGAAATGCTTCACGAATCGCATGTAATCGAGGCCCTCGCGACCAAACTCTAGCTCCCGGGTGAGCTGGGCGAAGTTCTCGTCGCTCAAGAAGATGCCATGAGATTCGAGGAACAAGCGGAACTTGGCCTTGGATACAAAGCCCTTGCGCGCGTCGTCCATCTGTAGAAACGCATCCCGGATGTGCTGTCGTGTCTGTGAGCTGCGGTCTCGCAGGCGCACAATGATCTCCTCCAGGCTCATCATGTTGGTGCGCAAGGAGGCGTGGGTCTCAATGTCCGCCATGGCCTTTTCGTGCTGGCTCTGGCGCATCTGCAGTCTGGCTTCGTTGCCGCTGGCGATCTGCGCCGAGACGCCCTCCACGTCGCCGGGATAGACGTCAATTTGCATGACGGCCAGGAACTCGAGGTAGTTCACTTTGCCTGAAAAACGAATTTTCATATTTAAATACTAAATCAATGCAAATTTTAATCAAGCTAAAAGCCTCACCATCTGCGGTCTTATGGCTGAGCCGCTTCAGTAGGCTGTCGTAATGCTCGTCTGACAGTGGAATGGCAATCTTGTCCAGCACTTTCTTGAGATTGGTCGGGTTGATGTAGCCCGTGCCAGTGGAATCGTAGTGCTTCAAAGCCGCCGTGAAACTCTTCCAGCGCAGCACAATCTTCTGATGCAGCAGGTCTTCAACCGTCTTCCAGGCTAAGATCGGCGGCTTGGTGTCTTTGTTGTACTTGTGCGTGCTGACCAGCCACTTGTGACCGTCCGCAGATTCCTTCTCCTCGAAGATGTCGAGGAACTTCTGGTAGGTGATGAATCCTGTATGCTCGGGATCCAGCTGCACCATGATCTCCTTTATTTGCACCTCCGACAGCTCAAACTTGAAGCCCTGAACCAGCCGCCTAAAGTCAGCGATGGTGATCTTGCCTTTTCTGTTGATGTCAATCTGTAGGAAAGCATTCCGTAGGGAGGAGTAGGCAGACAGAATGTGGTTGTACAGCAGCTGAATGAGATCTTGCACACTCGCTTCCACATGAGAGCCTCGAACGACATTGGCCTTGTGGCTGGGCCGGATAGGCAGAGTCTGTCCATTGCTCAGGCTTTGTGGGTCCACGAACTTCTGCAGAAATCCGTACCACTGAATGTCGTGACTCGCCTTTACACTGAATCTCTCCATGAGTTTAGAAAACTCCTGGTCAGACACTGCGATCACGAACTCGTCCAGAATTGCTTTGAAGTTTTTAATTGGCATCAGGCCGCTGTGCTTGGAGTCCACAACTAGACAGGCTTTCTTGAGTAAGCCATGCTGTTCCTTCAGGCGCCTTCGGTACTCCACTTCTAGTTGGTCCATATTCATTCCACTGGAGCCCAGTTGCAGCTTTTTCCTCTCCGTTCGCTGTCCAATATTCTTGCTACCTGCGTTTGGCACAGTCACGCCCAGGCGTCCAAGAAAGTCCATGTAATCGATGAGGCCCATCTTGGAGTAGTCAATGCTGTTCCAAAGCTTTTCGAACTGGACGTTAGACATTGGGAAGCAATATTGCTCCAGGATTTTTCTCAACTCGTGAAACTGAATTTTTCTGTCCCTGTTGTAGTCAAAAAGACGGAAGCCGCGAAAAACAGAAGACAAGTTTAACAGCAGACAAATAATAAACAATTTTTTAGTATAAATGATTTTCAAAAACTTTTGAATGAAAACGTGCAACAACGTAAATAAAAGTGTTGTTAATTTCTAGTTTTTTAATATTTAATCAACGCTATGCGCACGCCAATATGCTGCTGATAATAACTTTATGATTTATTCAAAACATTTTCTGACATAAATTTACTTTTAATAAAAAAAGTAAAAATCGCTTACCAAGGAAAAGGAGTGGATGTAAACAAATCTACTAATTCAACCAAAGGAGATCTACTTGCGTTTCTAGTGGCTGCTAGATCACTTTTTATGACGATTATCTAGCTGCCCAGTCTGCGAGCAATACTGCCCCGCTGCTTCCAGCTCGCTGATGTCGGGGTCCTCCAGCGCCAGCTCCAGCGCCAGCTCCAGCGAGTTCTTCGCTAACTGCCCATGCAGCAGCTCAGCACGGAGGCTCCACAGCAGGCAGCGGAAATTCAAGTACAGATGGTGCGGCCGCCCATCGCTGCTGAGTCTGACGGCGATGAGGTTCCGCGTGAACGGTGGGAGGAAGCTGAAGCAGAGCGACTGGAGACAGGGAAAGCAGAACCGCCAGGCGGAGGAGGGCAGGTCACAGAACCAGTCACAGGACTGGCCGATGTCTGTGGGAGACAAACCGGTGCGCACCCGGCGGTCGATTGTGGTCTTCAGCAGCTGCCTTGCCTTGGCCTCCTTGCCGAGCTTCAGCTGAATCAGGACCTGCGGGTTAGGGTTAGTTCAAGCAACGATGAACAAAGAAAGCGAGCTCTTGTGTTTCATGATGAGGCATCTGACCTTCAGGCAGATGACAACGCAGTCGCAGAAGTCGGGCAGGCAGCCCAGAATGAAGAGGCGATCTTTGAGAGTGGAAACATCATATTCTTTGGCCCCCAGCTCCAGCAGGCACTGGTGCACCAGGCAGTAGGCGCTCTGCATCAGGCAGCTCTCCTGGTACGCCAGCCACAGCCTGCGCACCTGCTGCTCCGTGAACGCGGAGTACAGCGGCAGCAGTGTGAACGGATGGAAGAAGAACTCATTGGATTCCAGCGGCTTCACTTGATTCCGCAAGTGGGCGGCGAGTGGTGACAAATCCTGACGCAACTGACCCAGTCGGCTGATAATCTGAAGTTTCATTTCAGCAGTCTCGGAGACCCCGGCATTCTTGAAGTACAGCGGAGCGTCAGGCATGAAGAAGTGCGGCATGCAAACGTCGGGCGACTTGCTTTCCTTCAGAAACTGCAGCATCAAATCGACTGCCTTCTTCAGCAGCTTGACGAGGTTGGCGGCCTCCCATTCACCTGGCTCTGTTGAGTGTATAGCCAGCATGTGGAACAGAAGACTCTTGGCGTGGTACGTCTTCAGGCCGTGACAACCGATCGATGGCAGCAACTTCTTGAATGCGCTCTTCAGCAGGACAAACAGCTGGCCCTGGACTGTGCTGAGCCGCCGCATGAGCTCCTTCTCCTGGAAGCTGAAGCTCACGCGGAGCTCGCTGTATCTGTTCGGTCTGGTCGCACGGACTAGATGGACGGGACTGGACGCTGCCTGCTGGACATCGGGAAGCAGCAGCGCGATTCTCTCCTGTCTAAAGGAGCTGCAGCAGGGGAAGGCGTGGCAGGTGTCCTGGGCGGGCCGCACTCCGCAGGCTGCCGACCGCACAGCAGGCTGGCTGCCTGTAGTAGGAAAAAAGTCAGTTGAATATCTGTGCACAGACAAAGATAGGTAGACAAAGCGTAGCCTACAAATTAAGCATGCAATAAGCTGTACATGGCAAATATCGCAAGGCAGCTCAGCAATGCCTGACCAGATTATGTGAAGAGGGCACCAAAAGAGGACTTTTAACGCTAAAAAAATCAGGGCTCTCCACTTGGGATTTACTGCTGCCTCTCTGATTGTTCTTCGGTCACGAACAAGAATTAAGCAGTGCATTAAACAGTGGATTTTCGCTATCCTGGCTTGCTGGTGGTCACTCCTGACGATATCATTGCTGATCGAAAAATTCAAGCGCTGAGGATAGCACTCAGGCTCACACTGACGGCGTCAAAATCACGAAAGCCTTGTCCCGTCAATATCCTTGGGATTTCGCGCTTGGGCCAAGGGAAAATGATCCCACTGGCCTTGGCCATCCTGCAACCGCCTTCTGAGCCTCTTCATCGCGGAAAATGCTGAGATTGAACAGCGTGCGCTTGACCATACACCCGTGACGGTCTTTTGGGATCGGTTACACGCCAAGCTCCAAATAATGTGCGTATGCTACTGCTACAAGTACGCTTGCAGTTTTATATCTAATCTTCATATATAGAAAAAGGTGTGCAAAGCTACCTCTAGGATACAAAAGGTAGCAAGAACACGCACCTGCACTCTCCTGCAGCAATGCGTGGCCCTCGAAAATTTTCAGCTTCCTGGAAGGCGGAACATTCGGACACTGGCAGCCGCCGTCAAGATGAAATTTCTCTCCGTCGACCAGAATTGTCCAGTCGATGTCGGAGTCGGCGTCAGTCCTGCCATTCAGCTGGACAAGGCTGTTGGCCCAGCCTTCAGCGTAGCTGCCAGTGAGGGTCCTGTCCTCGCTTGTGATCGAGCGCGCCGCCGATTCGAGCAAGTCGGCCATCTCCTGGAGGCATTGGGCCCTCTTAGCAGTGAATCCGGCCTCGCTGAGTCTTTGGTGCAGCTCCATGCTGAGCTCGACGTCATGTTCGGGCGTCCCTTCAGCTCTGAAAAATAATTGGTGAATAGCGTTTTCTAGCAGGACAGCCTATAGCCTATTCTGTTTGAGTTAGTAGCCAATAATGATGGCTCCAGTAACAAATCGCACAGGTCAAATCCAAATGAATAAATAGTTCATTGACTCACGGAGTTACGAGTGACCACGGCTGTTCAGCGGCAGGAGCCTCAGCTGTTTCACGCTTCAGCTTGGCGCCATTGTCCCTCAGAATCCTTACAGTCTTTGTCTGGCCCAATCTTTGGGCCCTGACCAAGGCTGTGTGACCTTCATTGTCCACGAGCTCCTTGCTGGCTCCTCGGTCCAGGAGAGCCTCAATGAGCGATTCGTGGCCGCGCTCCGCAGCCAGCATCAGAGCCGTCAAGCCAGTTCCCTCCTTGCGATCAACGTCGGTCACCCGCTGCAACAGGTGAGCAGCAAGAGCGACGTGGCCAGCCGAGATGCACTTGAATAGCAGCTCGCTGACTGTGTCCTCCAACTGCACCTGTTCCAGTATCATCTCCACGATGTCTTTCTTGTCAGCAACGGCACAGCTGGCCAGAAAGTTCAACAGCTTCTCCTCTTCCAGCAGCCACTTGGGCTGGAATGGAATCTGCAGCTTCTGCCAGAATTCTAGCTGCGAAACGGAGACTGTGTTGAACAGAATGTTCCTCAAGCACTTGTCTGTTTTGTTTCGATTAACTATTTTTGTCATGAGGTGATTCACTAGATCCACCTTGTCGGCCTGAGCTGCATACTGGGCTGCCTCACAGCAACAGTCGTCCCGTCTGAACTGTTCGACCTTGCTCAGCAGAGCATCAATTCGTTGAAGATCAACAGGATTTTGCTGCACTAAAGATTTCACGGCTTCGGTATAACACAGGACCCGTGACTTCTGCTCGGTAGGCAGCTCTGCGAACTTTCGCACAAGGTCCCAGTTACCAGCTGCAGCTTCGGCCTTCACCACTTCAATACAGCACTGAACTTTCAACCTTTCATGGTTTGCCGAGTGGGCAACGACGCTTTTTACAAAGTCTATGAATTTGAGTTCAGCCGCCGTCTTGGTGGCCTCGACTAAGCAGAGTGACACGATTCTGCGGTCGGTGACATGCTCGAAAATGTAGGCGAGCAGCGATTCACTCTTCTTCAGAGCTGCAGACCTGGCAATCAGGAGGCAGCCGTTGCGGCGGGCCCAACCGCTCTGAGCTTGGCTCATGAGGCTGCTTACCAGTTCACCATAGCAGGCATCGGCCGCACACTCTATCGCAGCTAACAGGCATTGGTCTCTGACCTTTCCGTCAGCTAAAGTCTGCAAGAGGTCCTTGATGAAATCCAGATGACAGACTTCGGCCGCAGACTTGGCAGCCTCGGTGCAGCAGAAGCTCATGAAACTGCGGTGGACGGCGGCATCGAGTAGAGGAGCCATCTGCGCCACTGAGCCGTAGACTCCGCAACAACTGGCTGCTTTGCCGCACCAGTTGAGCCTTGCGCGCTCATCAGATATGCTTTTGGCTAAGGCAACAGCCGTTGCTGGCTGGCCTGCAAAAATAGCAACTCGAGACGCTTCCTCGCAGCACAAATTTCTTTGCTTCTCATCGGCGATGAGCGCCACGGCTTTAGACACGAATTCGCCACGGTCGCCGCGCTGAACCGCCTCCAAGACGGCTCCGATGCAGCAGCTGTCTCTGGCTCGCGGGTCATCGATAGTGTCAACGTGCTGACTGAATGCTTCGAATGTTCTGCAGTCGGGCCATTGCATGACTTGGCAGTAGCGCGGCGGCTGAAAAGCCAAGTTGGATTGCTTTGTGCCTGTCAAAATTGCATGTGACATTGCAGGAGTACCTGCGAGTACTACAGCACATGCTCAAGTGCCAGCTCATAGAAAGACCCGAAAATGGACTTAAAATATCGGCTCTGACTTATGAATCCGCAATTTTCAAATCAGTTTCGATGTAATTTAACAATAATCATAAAAATATGTCGAAAAATGGTTAACGAGCTACTCTTGAGCGTCACTGCGCTTTACAGGGATCCGAAGTTAATAAATATGCACTGTATTCAGTTAATTCACTTAGTACCTAGAAAATCGGATGAGGAACAATACATTGCATTACATTACTTTTCATTAATTAGGTAGAAGAGAAGAGAGACAACATGTGAGGCGTGAGCCCTGAATGAAAACAAGTATGTGCTTTCACAATTGTGATTTTTACATTAAACCGACGTTCAGCCGACCTTTAATTGATTAAATTATTTTTGTTGGTTTCGTCAGCAACGGTAGGTCGGCAACGTCGGTCAATGTTAGACATTTTACATTTAGAAATTAGATAAAAATTATGGTATATTGAGACAAACACGACTACATTTTACGAGCGCACGCTATACACTATCGTAAACAGAGGCAGCTCAGAACAAAAGATGTCGAAGTAAGCTAAGACATTTTCAAATCAAAAGATTTATCACGTCATATAATATTTAAAAGTACATGCTCGCTGAAGCACAGGTTCTGACATGCAGAATCAAATACATCATATTCGTCAAGAAATCCCGCAAAGGCAAGCCGAACTAGCCGAACTACGAGTAGAGGGCTTTTTTTCGGGTGAATTCCACTGCGTGTTGTTGAGGATGTCCAGGACGGTCCAGGACGTCAGGTGGCCTAGCAGCGGCATTTCTGGGTGGCGCAGTTGCAGCCTCTCTGGCGGAATACCCTCCATTGCCGCGATTGACGCATTTAGTTGACTGACAGTTGTGAACTCTGTTCCTGTCAGTGTGACAGTTCTGCCCTGCTGTGACTCAAAGCAGAGCTGCACTCGGCCCCGCATGCTGAACCTGAGCTGCAGAACATCTCCGTGCTTGACTCCGCAGTCTGTCAGAGTCCTGCCGATCTGCAGCGGGACACTGGCTCTGCACAGAGAAAAGCTGTCAGAGACGCTCGGCAAAGCCATTGGGACAATTTGCTCCAGTTTTGAGACCACTGTATCAGAGGAACCCGCTTCTGTGTAAAGAGCGACTGTGCCAGTCCTGGGATAACCGGATTTCCAAGGAGTTTTGACAAAGAAATCAATCAACAGTTTCAGCCTAATGGCTGGCTGGCGGTTGAGAATCCACGAATAGTCTGTCTCCATTCTCTGTTGTTCCGCACCTTCTTTCGGTTTTTTGTTCAAATGTCGAAAACAGTGACTTTGTCGCTTATCTCACTGTCACCGATTGCAATAATCGGTCTGCCAGATGGAATGAACGCTTCAGGGTTTTTCTCTCGGAGTGTTTCCTTCATCAATTTTACTGTGTCTGATAGATTTACCTGCAGTGAAATTTCCTTGCGATTCCATGTGTGAACAACGACTTGTCGCTGAATCTTCAATTTTAGAGACACAAAGTCACCGATTGCGTAGCTGGCTAAAGAGTGACTGTCTTCGAGCTGCTTCTCTCCGAAAGTCAGAACTTGGTTTTCTGCTTGGATGCCAAGTCTTTCGTGGATGTATTCTTTGACTTTGCCGATTGGCACACTGATTGGCACAGACTGATTGGCACACTGATTGGCACACTGGAAGATGGTCTCGAGATGGTCTGACAAGATGGTCTCGTCAATCAGTGTCTGTACGAAGATCTGCGTACGATTAGGCAGACGATGCAACAGGTGGAGGGTCGATTCCTTCCGGATGTCGTAGTTCGACAGGGTACGACGGTTGTCCAGCTGCTTACCGTCAAAGACCAGACGCTGCTGGTCCGGAGGGATACCCTCCTTGTCCTGGATCTTGGCCTTCACATTTTCGATGGTGTCCCATTTCTTACATGGCAGGGTGATGGTCTTGCCGGTCAGTGTCTTGACAAAGATCTGCCAGTCACTGCAGTCAGTGGCTCCACCACGCAGACGCGGTATAATAAAGAGGATCGATTCCTTCTGGATGTTGTAGTCCGACAGGGTGCGACCGTCCTCCAGCTGCTTGCCGTCGAAGATCAGACGCCGCTCTACGGTATCAGGGATACCGTCCTTTTCCTGGATCTTGGCCTTCACATTTTCGATGGTGTTATATGGCTCAAATTGCAGGTCGAAGGTCTTGCCGGTCAGCGTTTTAATGTAGATAATTTTTTCGGGCTTGTAGATTGAAAATGCAAGGGCGAGTTTGTTCTGATTTTTCTCCGGACATTTTTCCTCGTCAAAGCAAAACACAAAATCGCATGCTTCGCATTCGAGTATCAAGCTGTTCAAACTGTACACACAGTCCGGGCACACAGGCCACCGAGGCCAGCATGCATTGTCAGTGGGCAAGCGCCTTGCCATTCACACCAACCAGCTCAGGGACTGGAATCCCTGCACCAAAAACGATGTCACCAGCTGTAATCAATAATGCGACGGTAGCCACAAAATGGCCTTGAAATTTTAAGATGGACCCAGTCGGAGTCAGAACGTGAGCTTACACACATGCAGTAGAAGATGCTAGTTCTGTTCGACGCAGAGACATGCAGACTTGTGATGAAACTCCCACACGAGCGGCTCGAACTGGTCCAACACACAATGAGAATCGTGTTAATCGTAAGACTGGAATTTACGTACTTACAAAGGTACTGCTGAGTTGTAAAGCTCAAATTCGACCCTGTTCTCGCATTTAAGCTGTCAAAATAGTTGTCTTCGTCTGCGTTCCTCAATGTTCAAACAATTCAATCAGTTGCACTGAGTGCAAGTCGGTGTTTAAATGTGAGATTACTTGTTGAGAATAAATGTGTGCCGCTTCCTTGGGCCCGGCCCGCGCGCGGCTTTATCGGGCGGGCGTCACTGGCGGCCCTCCGCGGAGGCGGGCGGGGGGAGGGCAAAGCGCGCATATTGCCGCACAGGCCGCTCCCTCTCCAAGCTTTATCAGCCAGAGCGGCTGCCGCACTGGCTTGAAAAAGCAAGCCCTACTAAACTATGGGAACACATGCACTGCTTTGACTAATGCAAAATTGCTTTAGTATATTAGGACATTTTTGCATGTGTTGTGCCCGGGTGCACTTGCACCGATGAGCAATCTCTGGCTCTCGGTCAAGTGTGCCCCGCACTGCACTCCCACCCCTCCTGGCCGCGTGCCTGCGCCAACCCCCCCCATTCTGTTTGTGTCAGCCCCCCATTTCTGACAGCGCTAACCCCCCCCCCTCTCCCAGTTGTGTATCAGCTCTTATGCTCTGCCCCCTATTCTTATTATGCGTACCCAGCCGGATTGGCTGGCCTGGCCCTCTCTCCCCCTTTTTGTTAGCACTTGTCAATTCCCTTGTCCCTTGTCAATTGGTGATTAGCAAATAAGTTGGTTGTTGATAATGCTGCCTGGCGTGAGACCCTAGGGCTTACGCCAGGCAGTCTAAATAAATAGAGAATTGCTGGCGGTGGGCAGGGCGAGCGCGCCTGGTTTTGTCTCGCATAGAGACGCCTAACCGCAGTCACTTCTGTGAAACTTGTCTCTGCCTGGCTGAAAGCTTGTAATGAGTGAGTAGGCTGGGTTGGAGGGTAATAGTGGATCGGGAGGGGCTGTGGGTAGCTGTATAGGAAGGCAGGCCTATACCTGTACCAAGGTGCTCTGACGGTATCCCTCAGGCGCCCTCTGAGCGTACAGCCAGCGACCCTATTAAAGCTGGAGTGTGCCAGAACCAGGACTGAGTCTGAGCAGGACGGGGCCGTTGGCACGGTCATTATAAAAATGGCGGGTTGGCGAAGCAAAGGGTGAAATAGTCCCGGCGAATAGCCCTCCTGCCGCTTCAAAGATAAGAGACTGTCTGGCAAGAGTACCCGGGGTTTAGTTGGGGGGGAGGCTCCTTCGGGTGGCCACGGCCGTGGGGGCGGTCTTATGACCGGTGTTTTGGCCTATCTAACCCAGGAGAAGGCACGGGCTCCCCTGAATGGTTCTCTCTTCCCCCTCTAGCCTCGGGAGGTTTATGATTTGTACCCGGGGGTGGTGGGCGGTCGGCCCCAGCATGGTTGCCACGGCTCTAGGCCTTCGGGCCATCCCTAATAGGCTTGGGTCTATCTAACCTGGTTTTTGGGCACGGGCTTCCTGACTGGTATGTCGTTCCGCTGTCACTGTCCCCCGGGGAGGTTTGGTTTTTTTGATACAGCCCTGTACAGTCCTCTATAGTCCAACTTGGCTTTTAGTGTACATGAGTACACTCCCTATTAGGAAACTTTTTATATCTAGTGGCGTAAGAGCCTATTTCAATGGCTGAGGCGCCGGAAGCACTTATTTAGTTAGTTAGTGGGCAGGGCGAGCGCGCCTGTTGACGCCTGACACTAGACTACTCTACAGAATCAACAAACTTCAATAGCAAGATCTCAATACTACAAATTGACGAACTCGCCGCCTTGCCCACCGCCGAGAAGATTGGAAGTCAAAGTAAGATCCGCAGCTGTATTCATTACTCATTTGGGTCTCGTGCAAAGTGGGTACTGTACACCTTAGGGACGGACTGACTACCTTACCTCGACGCGACCCCACGCTCAGTTACGGAGTCAGTCCGGTCAGTGGGCTGACGCCATCTCCCAGGCTCGACCACTGCGGAACGTTCTTAGGGGGCTGTTTCGATCACGTGTAGTGACACAACAATACCCCAAAAGTGGCACCCCTGATACCCCACAAGTGGCGCCCCTGATACCCAAAGCGGCGTCCCAAGCAAATTTTAAATATCAAAGCAAAATGTCTTCAACAGCTTTCAACCCAGCAAAAGCAACACAGCCAAAAGCGGTCAGTCGGTGTTGTGAAAAATGAGCTCATCATCTTATTAATAAAAAATTGAATGTTCCATCAGCAGTGTATTGATAATAAATTTGAAAAAGCAGGTGTTTTCCGAAAAAAATATCACAAATATTTGTTAATATTTCTGTCATGCAACAGCAGAAGAAAGCATCTGGGACAGTGGCAGGTAACAAAGAGAAACAATTATAAATAAAAAAAAACTACTCCGAACTTCCTATATTTTCATTTGTTTGAGATGTAAAAAATCTATGAAAAAACA
>NIVC01000249.1:405000-410751 GCA_002269645.1 Macrostomum lignano
AGTTAAAAAGGTCATCCGAGTACGAGCCTACAAGAAGTTGAAGGGCATTTTTAATAACGACAAAAGTTACTAAAACTGAAATTAAATTGTTTTGACTACATCAGTCCTATTATACTGAATGAGTTGGTGAGCAATCATATGATAAGCCAATCATTTTACCGACTTTCATCTTTTCGTTCACGCAGATGATGGCCTTATCTTCTTATTTTTTCTACGAAATATTCTCCTGGACCTTCCCTGCCTCCGTGGTCCGGGACCGCTTCTGTTATTGATCTGTCATTGCCTCTCTCACGAATTTCAGCTTACTCAGCCATCGAATCCACTTTCGTCAGCTCAGCTCTATGATGAACCTTTCTATATTTCTCGTCAATTAGTGGTTTAAATCTTCTTTTACAGTTCGTTTTAACCTTCATCTCGGTGAAACGCAGTCAGTCTCGTCGAGCTCAGGCGAACAAAATCAACCACAGGCTCCTACAAAGGTAGAAAATAAAAATAACTGACAATCAAACAGACACAGAAATCTGTTCCAGTTGTGTCTGTAGGTTATGTGGACCACCTCAGATCCAGAGCCTCAAACAGACAGAGAAATCTGTTCGAGTTGTGTCTGTAGGTGAGGTGAACCACCTTCTGAGAGCCTAAGCCTCAAACAGACTGAGAGAGCTGCTTCAGTTGTGTCTGTAGGTTATGTGGACCACCTAAGAGCCAGAGCCTCAAACAGACAGAGAAATCTGTTCGAGTTGTGTCTGTAGGTTAGGTGGACCACCTAAGAGCCAGAGCCTCAAACAGACAGAGAAATCTGTTCGAGTTGTGTCTGTAGGTTAGGTGGACCAGCTACTCCACAGCACTTCTAGGCGATAATCTGAGCCAGGAGTCTCCGAGAGACTTTCGTTACACATCCAGATGTTCTGCCTTGATGCTGGACTAGCTCACTTTCTAGGAATCTGTTCTGATTGCATTCTAACAAACTGAAGCATTCTCGGCACTAAACTTTCTCGGCGGCTCTGAGAGCCAGAGCCTCAAACAGACAGAGAAATCTGTTCGAGTTGTGTCTGTAGGTTAGGTGGACCAGCTATTCTACAGCACTTCTAGGCGATAATCTGAGCCAGGAATCTCCGAGAGCCTCTCGTTACACATCCAGATGTTCTACCTTGATGCTGGACTAGCTCACTTTCTAGGAATCTGTTCTGATTGCATTCTAACAAACTGAAGCATTTTCTGCACTAAACTTTCTCGGCGGCTCTGAGATCCAGAGCCTCAAACAGACAGAGAAATCTGTTCGAGTTGTGTCTGTAGGTTAGGTGGACCAGCTACTCCAAAGCACTTCTAGGCGATAATCTGAGCCAGGAATCTCCGAGAGCCTCTCGTTACACATCCAGATGTTCTGCCTTGATGCTGGACTAGCTCACTTTCTAGGAATATGTTCTGATTGCATTCTAACAAACTGAAGCATTCTCGGCACTAAACTTTCTCGGCGGCTCTGAGAGCCAGAGCCTCAAACAGACAGAGAAATCTGTTCGAGTTGTGTCTGTAGGTTAGGTGGACCAGCTATTCTACAGCACTTCTAGGCGATAATCTGAGCCAGGAATCTCCAAGAGCCTCTCGTTACACATCCAGATGTTCTGCCTTGATGCTGGACTAGCTCACTTTCTAGGAATCTGTTCTGATTGCATTCTAACAAACTGAAGCATTCTCGGCACTAAACTTTCTCGGCGGCTCTAAGAGCCAGAGCCTCAAACAGACAGAAATCTATTCGAGTTGTGTCTGTAGGTTAGGTGGACCAGCTACTCCACAGCACTTCTAGGCGATAATCTGAGCCAGGAGTCTCCGAGAGACTTTCGTTACACATCCAGATGTTCTGCCTTGATGCTGGACTAGCTCACTTTCTAGGAATCTGTTCTGATTGCATTCTAACAAACTGAAGCATTTTCTGCACTAAACTTTCTCGGCGGCTCTGAGAGCCAGAGCCTCAAACAGACAGAGAAATCTGTTCGAGTTGTGTCTGTAGGTTAGGTGGACCAGCTACTGAGAGCCAAAGCCTCAAACAGACTGAGAGAGCTGCTTCAGTTGTGTCTGTAGGTTATGTGGACCACCTAAGAGCCAGAGCCCTAAACAGACAGAGAAATCTGTTCGAGTTGTGTCTGTAGGTTAGGTGGACCAGCTACTCCACAGCACTTCTAGGCGATAATCTGAGCCAGGAGTCTCCGAGAGACTTTCGTTACACATCCAGATGTTCTGCCTTGATGCTGGACTAGCTCACTTTCTAGGAATATGTTCTGATTGCATTCTAACAAACTGAAGCATTTTCTGCACTAAACTTTCTCGGCGGCTCTGAGAGCCAGAGCCTTAAACAGACAGAGAAATCTGTTCGAGTTGTGTCTGTAGGTTTAGGTGGACCAGCTACTGAGAGCCAAAGCCTCAAACAGACTGAGAGAGCTGCTTCAGTTGTGTCTGTAGGTTATGTGGACCACCTAAGAGCCAGAGCCCTAAAGAGACAGAGAAATCTGTTCGAGTTGTGTCTGTAGGTTAGGTGGACCAGCTACTCCACAGCACTTCTAGGCGATAATCTGAGCCAGGAATCTCCGAGAGCCTCTCGTTACACATCCAGATGTTCTACCTTGATGCTGGACTAGCTCACTTTCTAGGAATCTGTTCTGATTGCATTCTAACAAACTGAAGCATTTTCTGCACTAAACTTTCTCGGCGGCTCTGAGATCCAGAGCCTCAAACAGACAGAGAAATCTGTTCGAGTTGTGTCTGTAGGTTAGGTGGACCAGCTACTCCACAGCACTTCTAGGCGATAATCTGAGCCAGGAGTCTCCGAGAGACTTTCGTTACACATCCAGATGTTCTGCCTTGATGCTGGACTAGCTCACTTTCTATGAATCTGTTCTGATTGCATTCTAACAAACTGAAGCATTTTCTGCACTAAACTTTCTCGGCGGCTCTGAGAGCCAGAGCCTTAAACAGACAGAGAAATCTGTTCGAGTTGTGTCTGTAGGTTAGGTGGACCAGCTACTGAGAGCCAAAGCCTCAAACAGACTGAGAGAGCTGCTTCAGTTGTGTCTGTAGGTTATGTGGACCACCTAAGAGCCAGAGCCCTAAACAGACAGAGAAATCTGTTCGAGTTGTGTCTGTAGGTTAGGTGGACCAGCTACTCCAAAGCACTTCTAGGCGATAATCTGAGCCAGGAATCTCCGAGAGCCTCTCGTTACACATCCAGATGTTCTACCTCGATGCTGGACTAGCTCACTTTCTAGGAATATGTTCTGATTGCATTCTAACAAACTGAAGCATTCTCGGCACTAAACTTTCTCGGCGGCTCTGAGAGCCAGAGCCTCAAACAGACAGAGAAATCTGTTCGAGTTGTGTCTGTAGGTTAGGTGGACCAGCTATTCTACAGCACTTCTAGGCGATAATCTGAGCCAGGAGTCTCCGAGAGCCTCTCGTTACACATCCAGATGTTCTGCCTTGATGCTGGACTAGCTCACTTTCTAGGAATCTGTTCTGATTGCATTCTAACAAACTGAAGCATTTTCTGCACTAAACTTTCTCGGCGGCTCTGAGAGCCAGAGCCTTAAACAGACAGAGAAATCTGTTCGAGTTGTGTCTGTAGGTTTAGGTGGACCAGCTACTGAGAGCCAAAGCCTCAAACAGACTGAGAGAGCTGATTCAGTTGTGTCTGTAGGTTATGTGGACCACCTAAGAGCCAGAGCCCTAAACAGACAGAGAAATCTGTTCGAGTTGTGTCTGTAGGTTAGGTGGACCAGCTACTCCACAGCACTTCTAGGCGATAATCTGAGCCAGGAGTCTCCGAGAGACTTTCGTTACACATCCAGATGTTCTGCCTTGATGCTGGACTAGCTCACTTTCTAGGAATATGTTCTGATTGCATTCTAACAAACTGAAGCATTTTCTGCACTAAACTTTCTCGGCGGCTCTGAGAGCCAGAGCCTTAAACAGACAGAGAAATCTGTTCGAGTTGTGTCTGTAGGTTAGGTGGACCAGCTACTGAGAGCCAAAGCCTCAAACAGACTGAGAGAGCTTCTTCAGTTGTGTCTGTAGGTTATGTGGACCACCTAAGAGCCAGAGCCCTAAACAGACAGAGAAATCTGTTCGAGTTGTGTCTGTAGGTTAGGTGGACCAGCTACTCCAAAGCACTTCTAGGCGATAATCTGAGCCAGGAATCTCCGAGAGCCTCTCGTTACACATCCAGATGTTCTACCTCGATGCTGGACTAGCTCACTTTCTAGGAATATGTTCTGATTGCATTCTAACAAACTGAAGCATTCTCGGCACTAAACTTTCTCGGCGGCTCTGAGAGCCAGAGCCTCAAACAGACAGAGAAATCTGTTCGAGTTGTGTCTGTAGGTTAGGTGGACCAGCTATTCTACAGCACTTCTAGGCGATAATCTGAGCCAGGAATCTCGAGAGCCTCTCGTTACACATCCAGATGTTCTGCCTTGATGCTGGACTAGCTCACTTTCTAGGAATCTGTTCTGATTGCATTCTAACAAACTGAAGCATTCTCGGCACTAAACTTTCTCGGCGGCTCTGAGATCCAGAGCCTCAAACAGACAGAAATCTGTTCGAGTTGTGTCTGTAGGTTAGGTGGACCAGCTACTCCACAGCACTTCTAGGCGATAATCTGAGCCAGGAGTCTCCGAGAGACTTTCGTTACACATCCAGATGTTCTGCCTTGATGCTGGACTAGCTCACTTCTAGGAATCTGTTCTGATTGCATTCTAACAAACTGAAGCATTCTCGGCACTAAACTTTCTCGGCGGCTCTAAGAGCCAGAGCCTCAAACAGACAGAGAAATCTGTTCGAGTTGTGTCTGTAGGTTAGGTGGACCAGCTACTCCACAGCACTTCTAGGCGATAATCTGAGCCAGGAGTCTCGAGAGACTTTCGTTACACATCCAGATGTTCTGCCTTGATGCTGGACTAGCTCACTTTCTAGGAATATGTTCTGATTGCATTCTAACAAACTGAAGCATTTTCTGCACTAAACTTTCTCGGCGGCTCTGAGAGCCAGAGCCTTAAACAGACAGAGAAATCTGTTCGAGTTGTGTCTGTAGGTTAGGTGGACCAGCTACTGAGAGCCAAAGCCTCAAACAGACTGAGAGAGCTGCTTCAGTTGTGTCTGTAGGTTATGTGGACCACCTAAGAGCCAGAGCCCTAAACAGACAGAGAAATCTGTTCGAGTTGTGTCTGTAGGTTAGGTGGACCAGCTACTCCAAAGCACTTCTAGGCGATAATCTGAGCCAGGAATCTCCGAGAGCCTCTCGTTACACATCCAGATGTTCTACCTCGATGCTGGACTAGCTCACTTTCTAGGAATATGTTCTGATTGCATTCTAACAAACTGAAGCATTCTCGGCACTAAACTTTCTCGGCGGCTCTGAGAGCCAGAGCCTCAAACAGACAGAGAAATCTGTTCGAGTTGTGTCTGTAGGTTAGGTGGACCACCTTCTGAGAGCCAAAGCCTCAAACAGACTGAGAGAGCTGATTCAGTTGTGTCTGTAGGTTATGTGGACCACCTAAGAGCCAGAGCCCTAAACAGACAGAGAAATCTGTTCGAGTTGTGTCTGTAGGTTAGGTGACCAGCTACTCCACAGCACTTCTAGGCGATAATCTGAGCCAGGAGTCTCCGAGAGACTTTTCGTTACACATCCAGATGTTCTGCCTTGATGCTGGACTAGCTCACTTTCTAGGAATATGTTCTGATTGGCATTCTAACAAACTGAAGCAT
>NIVC01000250.1:0-157500 GCA_002269645.1 Macrostomum lignano
AATCTCTATTATATTCTCCTCCAGGTCTGTACGCAGGTGCATTTGCTGATTAAAAGCCATTTAGGTATTGTATTATCAAAGCACCAGTCTAATATATGTCGGTTGTTATGTAATAAAAATGCTTTATCTTACTGCCTGTTCCACCCAGCTGCCTCCAATGCACTGCTTGATGAAGACTATGGAGCCTAGCAGATCTAGATAACACGATTTCTCGATTTAAAATATCCCATTCTATACATTTATCCCCATGTATCTGCATGTATGCGATCCAGCTAATGTAGCTATTGGGACTTTGTCATTTCCAATCCGCAGTCAGTCAGTCAGACCTTATCAATACTAGCGCTTACCATGAACCCCCATCAGCTTAACCTGCTAGATTATTCTTTGCTTTGGCACTGCGACCCTGGCTGTTGTCAATTGTTTATTCGCTCAGGTGGACGTCTGTTAGTGTCTGTAAGTGTCTGTCAGTGTGTCTGCTTGTGTCTCTGTCAGTGTCTGTCAGTGTCTGTCAGTGTCTGTCAGTGTCTGTCAGTGTCTGTCAGTGTCTGTCAGTGTCTGTCAGTGTCTGTCAGTGTCTGTCAGTGGGTCTGTCCTAGTGTCTGTCAGTGTCTATCAGAGTCTGTCAGTGTCTGTCAGTGTCTGTCAGTTCCTGTCAGTGTCTGTCCTAGTGCCTGTCTTAGTGTCTGTCAGTGTGTCTGTCCTAGTGTCTGTCCTAGTGTCTGTCAGTGTCTGTCAGTGTCTGTCAGTGTCTGTCAGTGTCTGTCAGTGTCTGTCAGTGTCTGTCAGTGTCTGTCAGTGTCTGTCAGTGTCTGTCAGTGTCTGTCAGTGGGTCTGTCCTAGTGTCTGTCAGTGTCTATCAGAGTCTGTCAGTGTGTGTCAGTGTCTGTCAGTTCCTGTCAGTGTCTGTCCTAGTGCCTGTCTTAGTGTCTGTCAGTGTGTCTGTCCTAGTGTCTGTCCTAGTGTCTGTCAGTGTCTGTCAGTGTGTCTGCTTGTGTGTCTGTCAGTGTCTGCCAGTGTCTGTCAGTGTCTGTCAGTAGCAGCCCTATGACCGCTTCCCCCAAACACCCAACCAAAACTTTTTTATCAACCTGGCCTAGTAGATAGCCTTAACTAAACAGCTAAAGCAATTAGCATTATTCGTATGGAAACTGACTTAAAAAATTCTTTATTTAAGCTTTTCATCTTCATGCAGTTGCTTCTCCACACCAGAGACCTGTCCGGACCACCCCTGGCGAACACAATCGAGCAGTAAAGTGGACAGCTTGTTATCATTGCTGCCTTTGAAAATATTTGCTCTCTCCATGAATGCCTACTGCTGCAGAGATGACGATGGAGGGGAGAAGCTGGCAGCCAGCTCTGAGGCGGGCATCGACTGCCGCTTCTTTTGTTAGAGCTGCATCTGCGTGCAGCTGGAAAATTATGTAAATTTATGGCACCTCACATTTAGGTGCAATAAATTTTAGGCGCGGTACGTCTATTACACCTGTACGGGCACACAGATAGACAGACGGACATTAGGACAGACACTAGGACAGACACTAGGACAGACACTAGGACAGACACTATAGGACAGACACTAGGACAGACACTAGGACAGACACTAGGACAGACACTAGGACAGACACTATAGGACAGACACTAGGACACACACTAGGACACACACTCGGACAGACACTAGGACAGACACTAGGACAGACACTATAGGACAGACACTAGGACAGACACTAGGACAGACACTAGGACAGACACTAGGACAGACACTATAGGACAGACACTAGGACAGACACTATAGGACAGACACTAGGACAGACACTAGGACAGACACTAGGACAGACACTAGGACAGACACTATAGGACAGACACTAGGAAAGACACTAGGACAGACACTAGGACAGACACTAGGACAGACACTAGGACAGAAACTATAGGACAGACACTAGGACAGACACTAGGACAGACACTAGGACAGACACTATAGGACAGACACTAGGAAAGACACTAGGACAGACACTAGGACAGACACTAGGACAGACACTAGGACAGACACTAGGACAGACACTAGGACAGACACTAGGACAGACACTAGGACAGACACTAGGACAGACACTATAGGACAGACACTAGGAAAGACACTAGGACAGACACTAGGACAGACACTAGGACAGACACTAGGACAGACACTATAGGACAGACACTATAGGACAGACACTATAGGACAGACACTATAGGACAGACACTAGGACAGGCACTAGGACAGACACTAGGACAGGCACTATAGGACAGACACTACGACACATCGGCAATCGGCAATCGCACGCAGACATTGGTTCGAACCCCGATTATCCGACTCGAAGCAAAGCGCTCCAAAATGTTTCTCTCCTCGGCACAAGCAGCCCAGCCGCAAGAGGCAGTCGATGGGCTTGGCGTGACTCAGGTGTTGTCCACTCGCTGCTTCCTTTCTTTTTCTTCCTAGCAAAAAGTGTTTTAAGTAGCCACTGAGAAACCCCTTGCCGTATGCCACAAGGTCCGCCTTTTCCGGCCAGGGGCTACCTCGGCACGCCATTATTTTTTCTCTCCGTGAAATTTCCAAGAAAATCTTTTTTGCACTGGAATTTCCTTGGATGGGGCGCTGCTTTTTTAAAAGCTGAATTGCGTGCTACTTGATATTATGGATCTTACGGATTCTAAAAACACCGTCTGTCAACTACCAACTCTTGAAGTGGCAAAATATACAGAACCTGGCTATGCTTGTGTGCCTCCCAGATCCTCATCAGTTGCTGGGCCAGCCTCTCAGATCCTCAGTTGCTGGGCCAGCCTCCCAGATCCTCAGTTGCTGGGCCAGCCTCCCAAATCCTCAGTTGCTGGGCCAGCCTCCCAGAGTGTCAGTTGCTGGGCCAGCCTCCCAGATCCCCAGTTGCTGGGCCAGCCTTCCAGATCCCCAGTTGCTGGGCCAGCCTCCCAGATCCCCAGTTGCTGGGCCAGCCTC
The DNA here is from genome assembly GCA_002269645.1 of Macrostomum lignano. Classification (NCBI taxonomy): domain Eukaryota; kingdom Metazoa; phylum Platyhelminthes; family Macrostomidae; genus Macrostomum; species Macrostomum lignano. The sequence goes on from NIVC01000250.1 coordinate 2,987, forward strand.
CCAGATCCCCAGTTGCTGTGCCAGCCTCCCAGATCCCAGTTGCTGTGCCAGCCTCCCAGATCCCCAGTTGCTGTGCCAGCCTCCCGGATCCCCAGTTGCTGGGCCAGCATTCCAGATCCCCAGTTGCTGGGCCAGCCTCCCGGATCCCCTCTCTGAATATCTCATTCTGCAGTTTTGTAGCACCTGCCTAAGTCTACAAGTATTTTCAGCTCTAAATCACGCCTGACTCTCATATAAATAGATTAAATTCCCCATGAAAATTGTTAATAAGACTAATAAAACTCAGCCAGTCTCAACTGTCACCTTGCTGGGGTTCACTTGCACAATTACTGAAAGCAATAAATAGTTTCAAGTCATAAAACTTACACTTAAAATGGTCATAAACCGCAGACAAGGCCGTCCATTTAGATTCAAATTGTTGCATTCACACTGCAGAGACCCCGACACTGCATCATGAAAACCAGGCTCAAAACTATTCATGAGCAGTGTATCTTTTGCCCGTGAGAATCTATCCAAACCATGAAATGATGCACTATAAAATAACAACTACTTGATTATTTTTCGAAGGACGCAAATTAGATGAAAAACAACTTCGACAATGCGCGAACACAGCCATTCATTAGAGATTTCTAAGTGTTAAGGCAAGAAGAGCTTTGTAGGATAACCCACTGAGTTTATCATTATCTAGGATGCTGTGATCACCTTCTATGTGAGGGAGACAGTGAGTGTAAATGTGAGGGAGACAGTAGGTAACATGTGAGGGAGACAGTGAGTGTAAATGTGAGGGAGACAGTGAGTGCACACGCGAGGGAGACGGTAGGCACATGTGAGGGAGACAGTAGGTGTACATGTAAGAGAGACAGTAGGTACACGTGAGGGAGACAGCAGGTACATGTGAGGGAGACAGTAGGTACATGTTAGAGAGACAGTAGGTACATGTGAGGGAGACAGTAGGTACATGTGAGGGAGACAGTAGGTACATGTGAGGGAGACAGTAGGTACATGTGAGGGAGACAGTAGGTACATGTGAGGGAGACAGTAGGAACATGTGAGGGAGACGGTAGGTAACATGTGAGGGAGACAGTGAGTGCACACGCGAGGGAGACGGTAGGCACATGTGAGGGAGACAGTAGGTGTACATGTAAGGGAGACGGTAGGTACACGTGAGGGAGACAGCAGGTACATGTGAGGGAGACAGTAGGTACATGTGAGGGAGACAGTAGGTACATGTGAGGGAGACAGTAGGTACATGTGAGGGAGACAGTAGGTACATGTTAGAGAGACAGTAGGTACATGTGAGGGAGACAGTAGGTACATGTAAGGGAGACAGTAGGTACATGTGAGGGAGACAGTAGGTACATGTGAGGGAGACAGTAGGAACATGTGAGGGAGACGGTAGGTAACATGTGAGGGAGACAGTGAGTGCACACGCGAGGGAGACGGTAGGCACATGTGAGGGAGACAGTAGGTGTACATGTAAGGGAGACGGTAGGTACACGTGAGGGAGACAGCAGGTACATGTGAGGGAGACAGTAGGTACATGTGAGGGAGACAGTAGGTACATGTGAGGGAGACAGTAGGTGTACATGTAAGGGAGACGGTAGGTACACGTGAGGGAGACAGCAGGTACATGTGAGGGAGACAGTAGGTACATGTGAGGGAGACAGTAGGTACATGTTAGAGAGACAGTAGGTACATGTAAGGGAGACAGTAGGTACATGTGAGGGAGACAGTAGGTACATGTGAGGGAGACAGTAGGTACATGTGCCAAAATGAGTCACAAAAAAAAGCCACAAAGCAACAGAAATTCTTCAACTCTCGTATCGCACTGCAGACCTGGCCCGCCGAGCTCGAACCAACGTGATTGTTGGAGCCAACGCGAACCGGCCTTCGATTGGGCTGGTTGCAGCCGCCAGCCTCGGCCTGACTGTCGTCTGTTTGTTGCTTTGATTGATTTCTGTTGGAGCAAAAGCGCCTTGTTTATATATGAATACATTTATGTAGTGTACTACTTAGCACTAGTAGAAATGAGAGAGACTAAACACTTTTTATGTGGCCAGTCTAATAATCTTGTTATAAATGACCGCGTCTCTCTACCGAGTGTCTTAATGTACACTGATCTTGGATAGCCAATTAAGTCTCTCTACCCCTGTCCCCAATGTACACTGATCTTGGATAGCCAATTAAGTCTCTCTACCCCTGTCCCCAATGTACACTGATCTTGGATAGTCAACTAAGTCTTTCTACCCCTGTCCCAATGTACACTGATCTTGTATGGCCATGGCTCTCTAGTACCCCTGTGCCCAATGTTCACAGACATTGATCGCCTGCCCCCTTGCCGAAAATCAGCGCTTTTCATTGAGCCACAAATAGTTCAATAGTGCTACAAGTAGCTGTATTGGCATTTATATATTCTACGATCTATGGGACCAGTTCTATATGAAAACAAATATGAACAATTCTACCATGCATGTAATTGCCTACCTGTAAGTAACTACCCTTAACTCTACAGCCAACTTTTACTAATATAATGTTAGTTCCGGGTGTTATTTCTATACACATGATCAATCCGTTATCAAACGTATTGTACTGAACTGTCAGTCTTTCATGTATAGAGTGAAATAAACGCGACTAATCTATATTGAAATAGATTTTGTAATTGTCATTCGATTTCCTGTAGCACATTGACTTATCGTCTATATGCATTCCGCATAGTTCATAGTGTTCTTATTTTTACTTCAAGGTACGCTGGTATAGGCATACTTAATATCACGTAAAAGATAGTTTAAAATCGCGGGTTGGTCATGGATGAATGAATAGAATGGATTGCTATTCTGGCTCTGGCTATTTTCGTTTTTGACTCTTTTGCATCCGGTTCCCCCCCGTGCCTTTTCATTGGTTGATGATTGCCATAGACAATTTTCGGCCTTCGCCCCTTTCTTTCGATGCACAAGCGCTTTCGCTCGTGTTTTGAAATAAAGGGGGAAGACCTACGAGCGCTCGATATTCTCTGCAAGTAACTGACATTCTCAGTTCTTTTCGCTTGTGCATCGAAAGAAAGGGGCGAAGGCCGAAAATTGTCTATGGCAATCATCAACCAATGAAAAGGCACGGGGGGGAACCGGATGCAAAAGAGTCAAAAACGAAAATAGCCAGAGCCAGAATAGCAATCCATTCTATTCATTCATCCATGGGGTTGGTAGACAAAAAAACCCAGTTTATATACTTCGAAGTAATTAATCGATTATGAAAGCAATGCAAAGTGTCTATGGTCCAACGTTATGCACGTACCTATTTGTGTTTCATCAATTCGATTAATACAGAAGTACTAGCTATATTTATATATTTGATTCATCAGGTTGTTTGCTTTGCAATTATTGACTGATATTACATTTTCGTTATTAAAAATGGCACCTCTTAACAATACCGAACTGGCCCTGCTTTGGTACACCTTTGTATGCATCGCTGTTGCCTGCGCAATGGCAGCCATGAGCCACCTGCACGCAGTCTTAGGCGTCACTCACTCCTGGATTTGCCCCGTCAGCCTGGCGGCCGCTGAAACCGAGCTGGTGCGAAAGCTGCGAATTTCGCACAAAAAAACTACGGCAAAGTACAATCGACGTTGATCAAAGGCAGCAATTTAATTGGCGCAGTCGGCTGAGATGAATGGTGGCAATTATTAAACAATCGGCAAAAATCAAAGGCTAAAATTATCTGATAATCGGCAGAGATCAAAGGCGGCAATTATCTGACAATCGGCAGAAATCAAAGGCGGAAATTATCTGACAATCGGCAGAGATCAAAGGCGGCAATTATCTGACAATCGGCAGAGATCAAAGGCGGCAATTATCTGACAATAGGCAGAGATCAAAGGCGGCAATTATCTGACAATCGGCAGAGATCAATGGCGGCAGTTATCTGATAGTCGGCAAAGATCAAAGGCGGCAATTATCTGACAATCGGCAGAGATCAAAGGCGGCAATTATCTGACAATCGGCAGAGATCAAAGGCGGCAATTATCTGACAATCGGCAGAGATCAAAGGCGGCAATTATCTGACAATCGGCAGAGATCAAAGGCGGCAATTATCTGACAATCGGCAGAGATCAATAGCGGCAGTTATCTGATAGATAGTCGGCAAAGATCAAAGGCGGCAATTATCAGACAATCGGCAGAGATCTAAGGCGGCAATTATCTAATAGTCGGCAGAGATCAAAGGCGGCAATTAACTGATAATCGGCAGGCATCAAAGTATGCATCAACTTGCACGATCATTAAAAGCATGTTTCCAGCACAGGTATTTTTAACTTTTACCTTTAGAAAAGTCAAAATGATTATTTGATAAATTGAAATAAAAAATCTCAATAAAAAGTCCAATTTGTTTGTTTGAACTGAGTGTTTGCATAAAATTCAAAACAGCAGAAAAAGCGAAGCATTCCAAGACTACTCATATTCCGCGACTCAACTCTCATTAATTTTATTAAACAACAGAAACATAAAGCGGTTACAATTCACGACCTCTCTACAATGTAAATTGCCTAGTTTACAAGGTATACTTAGCACGCTCACTAATTTTATAAATACATCAAGCAGTTTTACATAGCAAGTATTCGAGTTTAGTAACAGGTCATGACTAAATAGAATCAATGCATGCGACTGAACTGTCGGAGAGAAAATAATTGATATGTTTTCCATGACTGATAAGCATTAACAGTATTGAATTCTTCCTGACAAAATAAGAAACTTGCAGTCAGACAAAATAGACAGGTATGTAGGCTTGAGAGTGCCTCGGCCTCAGTGTCAGTGCATTACTGCCTGCCTGCCTGCCTGTCTGTCTGTCTGTCTGTCTGTCTGTCTGTCTGTCTGTCTGTCTGTCTGTCTGTCTGTCTGTCTGTCTGTCTGTCTGTCTGTCTGTCTGTCTGTCTGTCTGTCTGTCTGTATGTCGGTCTGTCTGTCTGTCGGTCGGTCTGTCTGTCCGTCCGTCTTAGTGTCTGTGTGTCTGTCTGGCCGCCACTGTACACGCACACAGGATGCTTCAGCTGCTCATAAAGCCAACACTCCAGCAAAAGAAGCAGCAAGTCAATAGTATCAAAAAGCAATATTAAACTGTCAATCGAACAGCAGTTAATTTTTCTTATTGTGATCAAACATGGAAACGGTGCGGCGAATATTTGTAGCCGATGACTCACTCGCTCGGGCGGCCTCTGAAAAGCCAAACCAGAAAGTTTTGTAAAGCTCGGTTCTACGCAACACAGATACAGAATAGCTAGATGTCACTCGTCTACTCTTTTTCAGTAGAGAAAAGAGCGTTTATTGCTTAATAGTAATAAAAATAAAAATCAATAAATTCTTCAAGTTTTGACGATTTTGGAGCTGCGACAATCGCTTTTGGATTTCTACAAGCAGGCTCTCTCATTGGCTGAGCTAGATTGGGCCTGCCTACCCCCCTTAGGCTGAGTTTTGTCTGTCTGACTTCGACCTCTCTCCTTACTGCTCTCTCATTGGCTGAGCCAGATTGGGCCTGTCCCCCTTAGGCTGGGTTTCGTCCGCCTAACTTTGACCTCTCGTCTCCTTACTGCTCTCTCATTGGCTGAGCTGGATTTGGCCTGCCTGCCGCAAACCCCGAGGAAGGAATTGAAATTTCAGCTGGCACATTAAATTTAAGTGACACTGCGCAGACAAACTACTGAAAAAGTGTAGACGCTGTTCTTTTTCCCAACTTCAATTACGAGGGACAAAGCGAGTTATTCCAGTATCTGTGGATTTTTATACTCATATTAACAATTTAGCCTGACAGGCAGCAGCAGAAATTACTTGCTGCAAAAACCCATGACTCATTTGAATTGAGCAACAAAATAAGAAAATAAGAATTTTCTGGTGTAAACTTTGTTGTACAAGTTGTTAAAAACAGGACAAAAATTCTTGTTTATAATCAAACTGTAAGAAAGAATAGGTTAAACAGGGTAAGTGTTTCATTTATAAGACTGGGAAATGTCACCTGTTAGAGACCGGGAAATGTAACTTGTTACAGACTGGGAAATGTAACCTGTTACAGACTGGGAAATGTAACCTGTTACAGACTGGAAAATGTTACCTGTTGCAGACAGGGAAATTTGATCTGTTAGAGACTGGGAAATGTAACATGTTAGATGCTGGGAAATGTCACCTGTTAGAGACTGCTATATGTCACCTGTTAGAGACTGGGCAATCCCTAGTTTTCCATAACAGGGCAGCTCGCAAATTGTTCTCCATCACCTGCTCACTAAAAGGCAACCAAGAATTACCAAGAAATGTACTTTAATGTTATAAAGTACATCTGAAACTATTTAACAAAATAAAAAACAACAAAATTTTGGTGAGCAACAGAAATGCAGCAAATGCTTTATGAAATTCCTAACAAAAATTTCTTCATTGCCTCTTTGATTGCTCAAAAAGCATGGCGGATCTGAATGCGAGAGCGCTATGGGCTCTGGTTCGGCCTGTAGTGATTAACACGGTTCATTCACAATGTAGTTCTGTGACAATATCATTAGGCCTTACATTGGAGTGACTACGGATCAGTGAAAATATGATTCAGTCACAATATGGTTCAGTCACAATATGATTCAGTCACAATATGATTCAGTCACAATATGATTAAGTCACAATATGATTCAGTCACAATATGATTCAGTCATAATATGATTCAGTCACAATATGATTAAGTCACAATATGATTCAGTCACAATATGGTTCAGTCACAATATGGTTCAGTCACAATAGGATTCACAGACAATGTGATTCATTCATAATATTATGAGTCACGAGTCACTGAAAATAGAAAATAGAAAAAAATTGTCTACCGTGTCACAGTTAGATTGAAAATTTTGATATCATGCTCTATTGAACTACTTGCTGTATTCGAATTTGCGAGTAGCAAGTAGCGCATATTTTGTTAGAGAGTTAGAAAATGCATCATAAATGATTAGATAAGATAAGAAATAAATGATTAAATGCTCTCTAGCCTTAATTAGTATGTGCGGCACAGCCCTGTGGCGTCACACCAATCTATTTTTAGAAAGCTAATTTAAGAGCCGCAGTTTTAGTTAAGCAGTGACCTCTGGCAAGCCAACCAGGCTGTTTGGCAATGTTTATTACTAAATAATGAAATCAGTTTATAGTATAACGATTTTCAGTATAGTGGATTGTAGTTTTCCAATTTTTTTACCAAGAAAGCGCTGACAGAGTTGCTGTGGTGAACCGTCTGCGACTGAGCACTGTGAGCAGTGAATTATCCAGATTTTACAGGATTATAGCACAGCTCAAACGTTGCAATGCAATTAAGGTAAAAAGTGCGAAATATAATCGAAAATAAAGACATCGAGAGACAGTGACAGGAAAATTAATATGGAAGATGAAAGATATGAGAGATGAGGAAAAGGGGAGATTGAAGATAGGGGAGATGAAGGATATGGGAGATGATAGATGAGAGATGAGAGATAGGGAAGATGATAGATGAGAGATGAGAGATAGGGAAGATGATAGATGAGAGATGAGAGATAGGGAAGATGATAGATGAGAGATGAGAGATAGGGAAGATGATAGATGAGAGATGAGAGATAGGGAAGATGATAGATGAGAGATGAGAGATAGGGGTGATGATAGATGAGAGATGAGAGATAGGGAAGATGATAGATGAGAGATGAGAGATAGGGAAGATTATAGATGAGAGATGAGAGATAGGGGAGATGAGAGCTAGGAGATGAGAGATAGGATATAAGAGACATATAATTTATGTCTACACTCATAGAGCGAACGTACCCCTATTATCGAACACAAAAACAAATGCACCCATTGACCTGATAATGCAGCTAAATTTAACACAGGCAAATCAGTGACGTGCAGACAATTTGAGAGATAGGAGATAAATAGGATGAGAGATGGGAGATAAATGAGATGAGAGATGAGAGATAGGAGATAAATGAGATGAGAGATGAGGAGATAGGAGATAAATGAGATGAGAGATGAGAGATAGAAGATAAATGAGATGAGAGATGAGAGATAGAAGATAAATGAGCTATGAGAGATGAGAGATAGGAGATAAATGAGATGAGAGATGAGAGATAGGAGATAGGGGCGATGAGTGATAGGGGAGATGAGAGAGAAAAAAATGCGAGAGTAGAGATATGAGAGAGTAAAAATATGAGAGAGGTAGATGAGACAGAGATAGATGAAGAGAGAGCAGACAGAGACCAAGACAGATTAGCAGACGCAATGTTTGGGTTAGCAAAAGCCAGCAGCAACAGCTATTCCAGATTGATGTAATAAGTGTTGCTACGCAAATGTCTACACTCATAGAGCGAACGTACCCCTGTTATCGAACACAAAAACAAATGCACCCATTGACCTGATAATGCAGCTAAATTTAACACAGGCAAATCAGTGACGTGCAGACAATTTGCCACAGTCTTAAAAACTTAACTGAGAAAGAGCTCAAAATCCAGAGCACCATATAAGGAAATCCGAAGCTTGAAATACGTAAAGAGTAAAATGCGCAACACCGGGGAATTCGCCCTAGAAACCAGAAAAAAATGGTTCAAAGTACCAATATCGAAGGTTCTATCAAGTCACCGAATGAAATCATTAACTCATTGTTTTTCCTTTGCAGACAAGCAAGTTAAAAACCGGGCTTTTCCCGAGAATATTGGAACCGTTTAGCATGGTTTACCGAAATAAGCTAGATGGGGAATCCCTAAAAACAGAGATTTACCTATAAGCTAGTTAGGGAATCCCTAAAAACTGGGATTTTCCCAAAAGCTAGATGAGGAATCCTTAAATACTAGGATTTCTCAATTCCAGATAAAAAAACCAAACCTGGGATTTCCCCATAAGCTGGATGGGGAATCTCTAAGAACTGGGATCTACTAATTCTAGATGGAAAACCCAAATCTGGGATTTCCCAATAAGCTAGATAGGGAATCCCTAAAAACTGGGATTTCCCAATGAGCTAGATAGGGAATCCCTAAAAACTGGGATTTCCCAATGAGCCAGATGGAAAACCCAAATCTGGGATTTCCCAATAAGCTAGATAGGGAATCTCTAAAAAAACTAGGATTTCCCCATAAGCTTGATGGGGAATCCCTAAAAACTGGGATTTCCCAATTCCATATGAAAAACCAAATCTGGGATTTCCCAAATCTGGAATTTCCCAAATCTGGGATTTCCCCATAAGCTAGATAGGGAATCCCTAAAAAAACTGGGACTTCCCTATAAGCTAGATGGGGAATCCAGAACCGGTGATTTCACTGGAAGCCAGAAGAAAACGAATCTCCCTACGCCTACGTGTATTTCCCTAGCAGCGAAGCTAGAAACTTTTAGTTTGTTATTGCTAACGGTTTTCCCGTTCATGCAATCCCGACTCACGAGTTTCAGCAGAGCCGGTCGCCTGCGGCGGCGACAGCACTATCCGGTAGGTGTTGACAGCCGCCAGCAGGCAGGCCAGCAGAATCGGACCGAAAATCGCCCCGTCCAGGCCGCACCAGTACAGACCTCCGGCCACCGACAGGCCCGTCAGGTAGGGATGGCCAGCACTGCCAAGGCGAATAAATTAAACAATACTCACTTAAGAAAGTGAGTTTCGATACATATCGCCAGCTACGATTCAGTAATACTAATTCAAATAATTTATAATCACAACATTGATAATCTTATTTGCTATTTTCGATACATATCGGCAGCGAATATAAAAATTAAACCACTGCAACTTGTAACTCAATTTCCACAAAAAAGTATTTTCTTCGATACATATCGGCAGCAAATAAAAATTAAACCACTGCAACTTTAAACTCAATTTCCAAAAGGATAAATGTTTTTTCGATACATATCGGCAGCTAGGGTCTAGTCAATAAAATAAACAGCGAAAACTAAATTTTGGTTTTCAAAAAAGAATGTACTTTCGATACATATCGGCCGTCAGGACTCAGTAATACAAAACAATAAAATTAACCTATAATTAAGTAAGAAAATTAGTTACGGTACATTTCGGTAACTAGGGTTCTGGTAATAAAAATGTAACTTAAGCTCACATTAAGTTCTACAAAGCAGAATAGTTATTTTCCATACATATCGGCAGCTAAGCGGTAAAAAAATAATCTTTCTATAGCTACATTCAACATAAGGCTTAAAATTTTACAAAATATAAACTGCAGAGCAATATAAAATTGAGAAAAGCCTAAAATATTTCCTGCAGATGCACTGCTTGAACGAGAACGAGGAAATTATTTTATTTTTGAAAATGCAGCACGTATTCTGAATTCTCTGCTTTTGCATGCTTTCAATTGTTGATAGTGTTTGTAGGAATTGTTTAAATAATAAAATTTGAGCCTGAAGGTTGGAAGGCGGTTCACCTGAAGGTTCAGAGGTGGTTTACCTGAAGGTTGGTAGGCGGTTTACCTGAAGGTTGGGAGGCGGTTTACCTGAAGGTTGGTAGGCGGTTTACCTGAAGGTTGGGAGGCGGTTTACCTGAAGGTTGGTAGGCGGTTTACCTGAAGGTTGGGAGGCGGTTTACCTGAAGATTGGAAGGCGGTTTACCTGAAGATTGGAAGGCGGTTCACCTGAAGGTTCAGAGGCGGTTTATCTGAAGATTGGGAGGCAGTTTACCGGAAGGTTGGGAGGCGGTTTGCCTGAAGATTGGGAGGCGGTTTACCTGAAGGTTGGGAGGCGGTTTACCTGAAGGTTGGGAGGCGGTTTACCTGAAGGTTGGTAGGCGGTTTACCTGAAGGTTGGGAGGCGGTTTACCTGAAGATTGGAAGGCGGTTTATCTGAAGATCGGAAGGCGGTTTACCTGAAGATTGGAAGGCGGTTTACCTGAAGATTGGAAGGCGGTTTACCTGAAGGTTGGGAGGCGGTTTACCTGAAGATTGGAAGGCGGTTTACCTGAAGATTGGAAGGCGGTTTACCTGAAGATTGGAAGGCGGTTTACCTGAAGATTGGAAGGCGGTTCACCTGAAGGTTCAGAGGCGGTTTACCTGAAGATTGGAAGGCGGTTTACCTGAATGTTGGGAGGCGGTTTGCCTGAAGGTTGGGAGGCGGTTTGCCTGAAGGTTGGGAGGCGGTTCACCTGAAGATTGGGAGGCGGTTTACCTGAAGATTGGAAGGCGGTTTACCTGAAGATTGGAAGGCGGTTTACCTGAAGATTGGAAGGCGGTTTACCTGAAGATTGGAAGGCGGTTTACCTGAAGATTGGAAGGCGGTTTACCTGAAGATTGGAAGGCGGTTCACCTGAAGGTTCAGAGGCGGTTTACCTGAAGATTGGAAGGCGGTTTACCTGAATGTTGGGAGGCGGTTTGCCTGAAGGTTGGGAGGCGGTTTGCCTGAAGGTTGGGAGGAGGTTCACCTGAAGGTTGGGAGGCGGTTCACCTGAAGGTTGGGAGGCGGTTTACCTGAAGGTTGGGAGGAGGTCCACCTGAAGGTTGGGAGGAGGTTCACCTGAAGGTTGGGAGGCGGTTCACCTGAAGGTTGGGAGGCGGTTCACCTGAAGGTTGGGAGGCGGTTCACCTGAAGGTTGGGAGGCGGTTTACCTGAAGGTTGGGAGGAGGTCCACCTGAAGGTTGGGAGGAGGTTCACCTGAAGGTTCAGAGGCAATTTACCTGAAGGTTGGGAGGCGGTTCACCTGAAGGTTCAGAGGCAATTTACCTGAAGGTTGGGTGGCGGTTCACCTGAAGGTTGGGAGGCGGTTCACCTGAAGGTTGGGAGGCGGTTCACCTGAAGGTTGGGAGGCGGTTTACCTGAAGGTTGGGAGGAGGTCCACCTGAAGGTTGGGAGGAGGTTCACCTGAAGGTTGGGAGGCGGTTCACCTGAAGGTTGGGAGGCGGTTTACCTGAAGGTTGGGAGGAGGTCCACCTGAAGGTTGGGAGGAGGTTCACCTGAAGGTTCAGAGGCAATTTACCTGAAGGTTGGGAGGCGGTTCACCTGAAGGTTGGGAGGCGGTTCACCTGAAGGTTGGGAGGCGGTTGACCTGAAGGCTGGAGGGGGATTTAAAGCCTCACCTAAAGCCTTACAATGGAGGCAGAGCATATAAGCGTCGGGCTAAAGTCCTTAGTTCGATTCCAGGCCGCTGTACACCCCTAAGTAAGAGGAATGTGCACGGCCGCTTATCTCCTCTTACAACTCACCCTTTAATCTCGCCGTAGATGGTGGGGTCCACCAGATACGAAGGCAGCAGGTGGAGCAGCACAAAGGCTGCGGCCAGCAGCGGCTGCCCGTGGATCAGCCAAAGCTCCAGGGCGCCAGGCGCGCTGGCCCAGTAGGCGCCAAGAAACGGGATGGCGCCAAAAATGGCGGCAAGAACGCTTGGCGCGAACACCAGATTGACAGCGAAGACGGTGTGGGTCAGGCTGGTGTACAGGCCGTAGAAGCAGCTCATCTTCATGCTGGCCAGGAAGACTCCACTGCGGTGTGAGAGCAAAGTTGATTTCTTACAGCACCAGTTTAAACTTACCTGAGAACCCTGGATAATAATGGTTACATAAGCACCAATTTAAACCTGCCTGAGAACCCTGGATAATAATGGTTACCTAAGCATCAGTTTGAACCTACCTGAGAATTCTGGATAATAATGGTTACCTAAGCATCAGTTTGAACCTACCTGAGAACCCTGGATAATAATGGTTACCTAAGCACCAGTTTGAACCTACCTGAGAACCCTGTATAATAATGGTTACCTAAGCACCAGTTTAAACCTACCTGAGAACCCTGGATAAAGATGGATACCTAAGCACCAGTTTAAACCTACCTGAGAACCCCGGATAAAGATGGATACCTAAGCACCAGTTTAAACCTACCTGAGAACCCTGGATAAAGATGGATACCTAAGCACCAGTTTAAACCTACCTGAGAACCCTGGATAAAGATGGTTACCTAAGCACCAGTTTAAACCTACCTGAGAACCCTGGATAAAGATGGTTACCTAAGCACCAGTTTAAACCTACCTGAGAACCCTGGATAAAAATGGTTACCTAAGCACCAGTTTAAACCTACCTGAGAACCCTGGATAAAGATGGTTACCTAAGCACCAGTTTAAACCTACCTGAGTACCCTGGATAAAGATGGTTACCTAAGCACCAGTTTAAACCTACCTGAGAACCCTGAATAATAATGGTTACTATTAGTCATAACCCAATCAAGCAGAGAACAAACTATAAAGTACACACAGTACTTTCATACCCTGAAAAGTAGAAATAAAACATTGATACGTGAGAAAAAGAGAGGAACACAGGAGAGAGAGAGAGAGAAATGAGAATATTGAATAGGAAAAGCTTTGGGAGAATTTTCTCAGGATCTGAGGATGGGCGCTGTTGACGCAATTCTACCAGCACTCTGCCTTTTATAACAGAAATTCTAACTCTGTGCCTTGGGGTTTGGCCCTCATGGGGTGTGTGGATCGGACAGGCAGGCAGACACAAGCAGATATATTTGGAAACAAAGTCTATCAGAAAAATCTAACTAGTAAAAAGGCATTGATGATAACAAATGCGATTATTTGCGCAATAGGCTCGCCCTAACTATACACTAACTCTATTGGTGAAGACGCAAAATGGTGCATAAATGTTATCGGCGCAATCATTTAGAGATAGATTGGCCTAGCATTAATATATAGGCCAATTTGTTTTAAAGAAAGCTATTTTCTAGTTTAAGATATAAGGCTGATATTGCTTGAACGAAGCTGTCAAATGGAACTGGCAATTCACCATTTTTTGGCAATAAATTATTTGCATAAAAAATAGAGACACAACAGAAATGGAAAAAGAGAGGAGAAAGAGGGGGAGAACGAGGGGGAGAAAGAGGGGGAGAAACGGGGAGAGAAAGAGGAGGAGAAAGACGGAGAGAAAGAGGGGGAGAAAGAGGGAGAGAAAGAGGGGGAGAAAGAGGGAGAGAAAGAGGGGGAGAAAAAAGGGGAAGAGGGGTAAAAAGAGGGGGAGAAAGAAGGAAAGAGGGGTAAGAAGAGGGGGAGAAAGAGGGAAAGAGGGGTAAGAAGAGGGGGAGAAAGAGGGGAAAAGGGGTAAGAAGAGGGGGAGAAAGAGGGGAAAAGGGGTAAGAAGAGGGGGAGAAAGAGGGGAAGAGGGGTAAGAAGAGGGGGAGAAAGAGGGGAAAAGGGGTAAGAAGAGGGGGAGAAAGAGGGGAAAAGGGGTAAGAAGAGGGGGAGAAAGAGGGGAAGAGGGGTAAGAAGAGGGGGAGAAAGAGGGGTAAGAAGAGGGGGAGAAAGAGGGGTAAGAAGAGGGGGAGAAAGAGGGGTAAGAAGAGGGGGAGAAAGAGGGGTAAGAAGAGGGGGAGAAAGAGGGGTAAGAAGAGGGGGAGAAAGAGGGGAAGAAGGGTAAAAAGAGGGGGAGAAAGAAGAAAAAGGAGGCAAACCTGGTCGCATCTTCCAACGCTGAGTAGAGCGCATTGAAAACGGAATTCGGCCGATTCGAACTCATGGACGAGATGAACTGCACAGGCAGATACATGTCGTTGCTGAAGCACAGCAGCAGGTACAGGGATGTCAGAAACACCAGCTGAGGGGGGGAGCGGATAACTTCGGGAGTGGCGAATCCATGCTTTATCTGTCTACTCTTCGAATTCGTCTCTTCTGTCTGACTCTCTTGTCCACCCCTGTCACTCTCCCATTTCTCCATACGCCCTCACTCTTCTCTGTCTGCCTGTCAATCTCCTCCGTCTACTACCCTTTCTCTGTGTACTTCTCACTCTCTAACTCTTTTCTGTCTACCTCTCACTCTCCTCTGTCTACCCCCTCCCTCTGTCTACTTCTTACTCTCTTCTATCTCTCTTTTCTGTCTACCTCTCACTCTCCTCTGTCTACCTCTCACCCTCCTCTGTCTATCACTCACTCTCCTCTGTCTACCTCTCACTCTCCTCTGTCTACCTCTCACCCTCCTCTGTCTATCACTCACTCTCCTCTGTCTACCTCTCACTCTCCTCTGTCTACCTCTCACTCTCCTCTGTCTACCTCTCACTCTCCTCTGTTTCACTCTTCTCCTGTCTCGCAAACCCTATCCCACTGTCAATGACTCACCGACTGCAGCAGAAAGTTGAGCACGGCGGTGCCCCCGCCAAACAGTATCGACAGAGCTGTGGTGAGCAGGGTGAGCAGCAGGCTGAGGTTGCCTTTAATCACAATCCATAATGATTCGAGTACCTGCGGGTTCACGGAGAAAACAGGACGTTCTCATGTTGCATAAACATTGCTTTTAATAAATGCGGGCCACTTGCAACTGCTTTTCTAACTGGGTGTTTATCGGTAGGTCTGCACCTTTATCTTCTTTTCTATCTTCTTGTCTACCCCTCTTCTTCACCTAACTCCTTATCTCCCATTAGACCTTCCACTCTACCCACCTGCTTATCTCCCTCTCTACATACCTAAGCACCTCCCTCTCTACCTACCTAAATATCTCTTTCCCTACCCACCTCCTCATCTCACTTTTTACCTACCCAAGTATCTCCCTCTCTGCCAACCTCCTTATTTCAATCTCCATACCTATCTAAATATCTCTTTCCCTACCCACCTCCTCATCTCACTTTTTACCTACCCAAGTATCTCCCTCTCTGCCAACCTCCTTATTTCAATCTCCATACCTATCTAAATATCTCCCTCTCTACCTACCCAAGTATCTCCCTGTCTACCTACCTCCTTATCTCCCTCTCTACCTAACTAAACAAAATCCTCTCCACCTACTTAAATATCTCCCTCTCTACCTACCTAAGTATCTCCCTCTCTACCTACCTAAGTATCTCCCTCTCTACCTATCTAAGTATCTCCCTCTCTACCTACCCAAGTATCTCCCTCTCTACCTATTTAAGTATCTCCCTCTCTACCTACCTAAGTATCTCCCTCTCTACCTATTTAAGTATCTCCCTCTCTACCTACCTCCTTATCTCCCTCTCTACCTACCTAAACATAATCCTCTCCACCTACTTAAATATCTCCCTCTCTACCTACCCAAGTATCTCCCTCTCTACCTACCTAAGTATCTCCCTCTCTACCTACCTAAGTATCTCCCTCTCTACCTACCTAAGTATCTCCCTCTCTACCTACCTAAGTATCTCCCTCTCTACCTATTTAAGTATCTCCCTCTCTACCTACCTAAGTATCTCCCTCTCTACCTACCTAAGTATCTCCCTCTCTACCTACCTAAGTATCTCCCTCTCTACCTATTTAAGTATCTCCCTCTCTACCTACCTAAGTATCTCCCTCTCTACCTACCTAAGTATCTCCCTCTCTACCTACCTAAGTATCTCCCTCTCTACCTACCTCCTTATCTCCCTCTCTACCTACCTAAACATAATCCTCTCCACCTACTTAAATATCTCACTCTCTACCTACCCAAGTATCTCCCTCTCTACCTACCTAAGTATCTCCCTCTCTACCTACCTAAGTATCTCCCTCTCTACCTATTTAAGTATCTCCCTCTCTACCTACCTAAGTATCTCACTCTCTACCTACCCAAGTATCTCCCTCTCTACCTACCTAAGTATCTCCCTCTCTACCTACCTCCTTATCTCCCTCTCTACCTACCTAAACATAATCCTCTCCACCTACTTAAATATCTCACTCTCTACCTACCTCCTATACGAATCTATATCCCGCATCTCATCTCCTCATTCTGCAAAGCCCGCACTACAAACCGAAGTTAGTATTCCCAGATTCTCCTTGATGAAGCTCATCATCTTATTCGAGTCCAGCAGCGAGCCCCAGAGCTCCCATACGGCAGTGCCGCTGAACAACAGGACGGAGCTCTGCCGTGACAAGCCGGGCCGCTGGCTGCCAGGAGGATTGCCATCTGTTGAATCGTTGGCCTCGCCGACTCGCCGCCACACTGGCGACCAGGTGAAATTTTTGGCGGCCAATTTTTCGTACAGCCGATCCCACAGCTGCAGCACCTGCTCCTCGATCTTGGCTTTGTTGTAGTCGTTTGTCTCGAATACCATGTTGATCTGATAAGGTTTAGAATTAAATTAGCTTGGTTTGTACTGACTCGGGAATAAACTAGAGTGCGGTGAGTGGTGGCTGGCGGAGAGGCTCAAGAATCGGAGTGGGGTGGCTGGTGGAGAGGCTCAAGAATCGGAGTGGGGTGGCTGGCGGAGAGGCTCAAGAATCGGAGTGGGGTGGCTGGCGAAGAGGCTCAAGAATCGGAGTGGGGTGGCTGGCGGAGAGGCTCAAGAATCGGAGTGGGGTGGCTGGCGGAGAGGCTCAAGAATCGGAGTGGGGTGGCTGGCGAAGAGGCTCAAGAATCGGAGTGGGGTGGCTGGCGGAGAGGCTCAAGAATCGGAGTGGGGTGGCTGGCGGAGAGGCTCAAGAATCGGAGTGGGGTGGCTGGTGACTGGCGGAGAGGCTCAAGAATCGGAGTGGGGTGGCTGGCGGAGAGGCTCAAGAATCGGAGTGGGGTGGCTGGCGGAGAGGCTCAAGAATCGGAGTGGGGTGGCTGGTGGAGAGGATCAAGAATCGGAGTGGGTGGCTGGCGGAGAGGCTCAAGAATCGGAGTGGGGTGGCTGGCGGAGACGCTCAAGAATCGGAGTGGGGTGGCTGGCGGAGAGGCTCAAGAATCGGAGTGGGGTGGCTGGCGGAGAGGCTCAAGAATCGGAGTGGGGTGGCTGGCGGAGAGGCTCAAGAATCGGAGTGGGGTGGCTGGCGGAGAGGCTCAAGAATCGGAGTGGGGTGGCTGGCGGAGAGGCTCAAGAATCGGAGTGGGGTGGCTGGCGGAGAGGCTCAAGAATCGGAGTGGGGTGGCTGGCGGAGAGGCTCAAGAATCGGAGTGGGGTGGCTGGCGAAGAGGCTCAAGAATCGGAGTGGGGTGGCTGGCGGAGAGGCTCAAGAATCGGAGTGGGGTGGCTGGCGGAGAGGCTCAAGAATCGGAGTGGGGTGGCTGGCGGAGAGGCTCAAGAATCGGAGTGGGGTGGCTGGTGGAGAGGCTCAAGAATCGGAGTGGGGTGGCTGGCGGAGAGGCTCAAGAATCGGAGTGGGGTGGCTGGCGGAGAGGCTCAAGAATCGGAGTGGGGTGGCTGGCGGAGAGGCTCAAGAATCGGAGTGGGGTGGCTGGTGGAGAGGCTCAAGAATCGGAGTGGGGTGGCTGGCGGAGAGGCTCAAGAATCGGAGTGGGGTGGCTGGCGGAGAGGCTCAAGAATCGGAGTGGGGTGGCTGGCGGAGAGGCTCAAGAATCGGAGTGGGGTGGCTGGCGAAGAGGCTCAAGAATCGGAGTGGGGTGGCTGGCGGAGAGGCTCAAGAATCGGAGTGGGGTGGCTGGCGGAGAGGCTCAAGAATCGGAGTGGGGTGGCTGGCGAAGAGGCTCAAGAATCGGAGTGGGGTGGCTGGTGGAGAGGATCAAGAATCGGAGTGGGGTGGCTGGCGGAGAGGCTCAAGAATCGGAGTGGGGTGGCTGGCGGAGACGCTCAAGAATCGGAGTGGGGTGGCTGGCGGAGAGGCTCAAGAATCGGAGTGGGGTGGCTGGCGGAGAGGCTCAAGAATCGGAGTGGGGTGGCTGGTGGAGAGGCTCAAGAATCGGAGTGGGGTGGCTGGCGGAGAGGCTCAAGAATCGGAGTGGGGTGGCTGGCGGAGAGGCTCAAGAATCGGAGTGGGGTGGCTGGCGGAGAGGCTCAAGAATCGGAGTGGGGTGGCTGGCGGAGAGGCTCAAGAATCGGAGTGGGGTGGCTGGCGGAGAGGCTCAAGAATCGGAGTGGGGTGGCTGGCGGAGAGGCTCAAGAATCGGAGTGGGGTGGCTGGCGGAGAGGCTCAAGAATCGGAGTGGGGTGGCTGGCGAAGAGGCTCAAGAATCGGAGTGGGGTGGCTGGCGGAGAGGCTCAAGAATCGGAGTGGGGTGGCTGGCGGAGAGGCTCAAGAATCGGAGTGGGGTGGCTGGCGGAGAGGCTCAAGAATCGGAGTGGGGTGGCTGGTGGAGAGGCTCAAGAATCGGAGTGGGGTGGCTGGCGGAGAGGCTCAAGAATCGGAGTGGGGTGGCTGGCGGAGAGGCTCAAGAATCGGAGTGGGGTGGCTGGCGGAGAGGCTCAAGAATCGGAGTGGGGTGGCTGGTGGAGAGGCTCAAGAATCGGAGTGGGGTGGCTGGCGGAGAGGCTCAAGAATCGGAGTGGGGTGGCTGGCGGAGAGGCTCAAGAATCGGAGTGGGGTGGCTGGCGGAGAGGCTCAAGAATCGGAGTGGGGTGGCTGGCGGAGAGGCTCAAGAATCGGAGATTTTCAGCCAAACTAGAAAACTTGATGATAAAAATTAAGAAATCAAAGTACGTTTTGGTAAAAGTTTCCAATCTCGAGACAGGGTAATTGACAAGTAAGCTGCCTATGACGGCAGTTCACTCGTAAGCGTAAAAGTTAAAAGTTAAAGACAGAAAAAACTTTTAAACTGATTAGTCAGTTTAGCATGACATGACATGAAGGCTGAAGCGAATGTTGGCTCAGGGCACACAGAGACACAAGCGAAGAGTGGCGCACAGTTCCTGTGTGTGTGTGTGTGTGTGCTGGCAAACAGTGAGCACAGTTCTCAAGCGAAGGAACTCAGTACACTTTTCCCAAACTGAGCACTGATCAATTGGTTTTTCCGTTCTTCCCTTTCTGTCATGCCTGTCATTTTTTATTTGCTTTTTACATACTGTCCCTGCATGTTTCTACAGATAGCACAATGGGAGCTGTGGCCCAAATCTCAAGATTCCTAACTGACATTGCTATGATCTTTTTAAATCTTCGTTATTAGATTAATTAGTGTTTGCAAAATAAATCTCATGGACTTCATGTCATGGATCTCATTTTTATTCCATTTTTTTCTATATTTTAAAGAATCACCTTAAAAATTTCAAGGAGGACTATTTTCCGGATCTCTCTTAGACTTTTTAATTAGGGATTTCCTTACGGGATTCCCTCTCGAGATACCCCTACGGGATTCCCTCTCGAGATACCCCTTCGGGATTCCCCATTGGGATTACCTTTCGGGATTCCCTTTCCGGATTCCCCTTCGAGATTGCCTTTTGGGATTCCTTTTCAGGATTCCCCTTCGGGATTCCCCTTCGGGATTTCCTTTCGGGATTCCCCTTCAGGATTCACCTTTGGGATTCCCTTTCGGGATTCCCCTTCGGGATTTCCCTACGGTATTTCCCCGGTATTTCGAGATTCCCCTACGGGATTTTAATTCGGAATTTTTAGCAGCTACATATACTTGTAGTAAATAATAATAAGACACAGTTTTCTTATAAAACGATTACTCGCAATAAAGTAGCACTCTGAACTAGAAGTACAATAATCATTTAATTATTCAAATAAAAGCATAAGCAGCAAGAATAAAAATAGAAATAAAAATGTCTTATCGAGACAGACGCAGCGCAAAGATATAGTGTATCATTGTTATAAATATCTTATACTTTATATTACAATGATAAAGCTTGCGAACCAATTCACAGTATCCTGGCACATGCACAGCGGCATGCTGATAAGTGTGCCTAGTCAACCATGAAATCCAAGTTTAAAAAAAGATACACGATAGGAATAAACCCGGAAAATTGCGTTAAAAGACACAAGCTCCTCAGAATTACGCATAGGTGAGATTATTACAAGAGAATATGAGTCCTTCTCGTATAATCAATCAACACAGCTCTGGCATTAAATGGAGTTCTTGCATTAAATATTTTGTAAACAATATAAACAATTAAAAGTCAACATAAACAGGCAGATAGGAAGCTGTGTATTAAGAAACTTAAACAAGTTAGAAATAAACTTATGCGTTGAAAAATAGTTGTTGCAAAAATTAGGAATTAGAAAAGTGAAACTTGTGTTCTTTTACGGACAAATAACATCTACTCAGGTAGGAAGCAAGTACACGGATTGAATTAATAAATAGGTTAGAAAAATAAAGTAAGCTGGAAGCCTTCTAGAGAACAATTTTTACGAACGTCATCAAAACTGAAAGCGCCGTTGAAGTAATGAGGAACAGCGCACCAAAACTGGGTCTGTTTAGCCATGCAGGCGGGAGATTTTAGAGAGAGCGACTACACGGGGTTGAGGGTACAGCTGGGGGTAGAGGGGGGTAGAGAGGGGAGATGAGAGGCAGGGAGAGATGAGAGGCAGGGGGAGATGAGAGGCAGGGGGAGATGAGAGGCAGGGGGAGATGAGAGGCAGGGGGGATGAGAGAGGCAGGGGGAGATGAGAGGCAGGGGGAGATGAGAGAGGCAGGGGGAGATGAGAGGCAGGGGAGATGAGAGGCAGGGGGAGATGAGAGGCAGGGGGAGATGAGAGGCAGGGGAGATGAGAGGCAGGGGGAGATAAGAGGCAGGGGGAGATGAGAGGCAGGAGATGAGAGGCAGGGGGAGATGAGAGGCAGGAGATAAGAGGCCGGATCAGCAGCCGAACTCCTCCGTGAGGCGGTCCCAGTAGGATATGAGGCTGTCCAGCCCAAACAGAAAGTTGGTGTCCAGACCGCCAACCTCGCCGCCGCAGCGGTGCTTGGCGTGGGCGAAGTCCACCATGCGGACCACCACCCGGCCGACATCCGCAGATGTCGCCGCCCCGGCCTCCCCGCTGACGCCCTCGTAGCCGACCAGGATCGAGCTGGCGTAGAAGCGGTAGCTGGTCTGTCTGGCGAACCAGCAGCGCAGCTGGCGCAGCTGCCTGACGACCTCGGCGGCGACTCTGGCGGCTCGTCGGCGGCAACCGGCGCCCTCGATGAACGGCAGGAGGCCTTTGGTGTACACGCCCGACTCGTTGAGCAATCGGCCGTGCAAAACGCTGTAAAACTTCGCCTTGTCCCGACCGGGAAGGTGCACCTGCGAGTTGAATGGGATTCAGGTTAGAGCTGGCTGGCTTCCATGCGACCAAGCTTTTTTAGCTATTAGGTTTGTGTTTATGCAGATACTTCTGTGCGATACGAGCGTACCAGCTTTCATTCTCCAATTTTGCTTACTGTCTTAGCTCACACTCACAACTCCTCCCCTTCATCTCACACTCATTCCCTCCATCTCACACTCTCTTCCCTTTATCTCCCAGTCCTTTACTTCTTCTCACACTCTCTTCCCTTCATCTCACACTCCTTGCCTCCATCTCACACTCCTTCCCTCCATCTTACACTCTCTTCTTTTCATCTAACACTCCCTTTATCTCAGACTCCCCTCCCTTCATCTCAAACTCCCTCCTTTATTTGAAGCTCCCTTCCCTTCATCTCACACTCCCTTCCCTTCATCTTACACTTCCTTCCCTTAATTTCACACTCTCCTCCCTTCATATCACACTTCCACCCTTCATCTCACATTCCATTTCCTCGATCTCAGATTCCCACCCTTCATCTCACACTCCATTTCCTTCATCTCACACTTCATTTCCTCCCATCTCACACTCCCTTTCCTCTATCTCACACTCCATTTCCTCGATCTCAGACTCCCACCCTTCATCTCACACTCCCACCCTTCATCTCACACTCTCACCCTCCCATCTCACACTCCATTTCCTCCATCTCACACTACAATCCATTAATCTCAGTCCCTTCGATTCGTCACACTCTTGTCCTTTCATCAATCGCACCGCCTTTCCCAGCTTAAAAGCCATCAGCCACACAGCTCTAAAACACAGCGAGGTGAGCTATTATGGTCTCACCTTGAACCCGGTGACAATAAAGCCGACTTTGTCCCTATGCGCGTACATCGCCCTCTGCAGCAGGTGCTTGGACACCGACGCCCCTGGCGGGGTGCTTCTGGCGCCCATTTTGCAGTCCATGACGCACGGCCGCTTCAATTCGTACAGCACGTCCTCCAAGCCGAGGTAGAACTGGCCAGTGTCGTCAGCTCTGAACAGGCCGTTGTAGGCGGGCAGGAACTCGCGCAGACTGACGGAATCCTCAGCTGATTTGCAGCCAGCCAGGTGCTTCTCGCTGTACACAGCGGAGTAAAACTGCGCCTCTTGCGGCCCTTTCGGCGGCTGCTGGACAGGCTTGAAGAGCACGCCGCCTGAGCACACGATGCCGTGGCCGGAGACACACAGCAGGCCGTGACCTCCAACCTGATGACCATACTCTTGCAGCCCGAGTGGCAGCACCTGCAGCTGGTGCCGCAGGTCTTTGTCCGCCACAACGCTGATCTCGCCATCATCTTCAACAGCAGCTGCTGGCCACTGACCTCGAAGACCGCGCGAACGGCAGAGGCACAGCAGCTTATAGAATGACAGAGGCAGCTTTGCTGATGTCTTGATTCAACTTTCAATTCCAGCCCTGGCGTCTCGCTGCCGAGCTGAGGCCTTCGGCTCCAAGTTTAATATCGGAGCAGAAATAGGCGCCCCAGCAACTGCGCACTGGACAGGCACTTCCTGTTGTCGCTGAGGCCAATTATTATCTGCAGAGCGATTCGCACCAACCGGACATTCCAGCTTTATTGCCAAGCAAAAATAACTTAATTCTACGCGTCTTCTTCTTCTGCTGTCTGCTTCTTTGATCGAATTGTTGACGGGAAGAAAACTTGTGCTCGTTTTTGTTGCGTTGTTGTTCTTCTTTATCGCAATAATATAAAGACACAAGGCGCCCGTTGTCAAATATATATATACTAGTAAATATGCGTAGGCTCATGCATATAAACATATATATATATATATCAGTTTCTCTCAGGTGGAGAATGCACGCTGCTTATCGCTAGTGTCCAATGGATATTTAAGTGCCTTACACTCTCTCTCTCTCACACGCTATTCTCTGGCACACGTCCTACGCCCAGAGCAAACAGATATTCATGCACGCTAAAGCACTTAAAAACAAGATCCACCACCTACCCACTCAGCCAGCCAGTCAGGCCCCACGCAGCTATTCGCAGCTAGCCGTTTCCATACGTCACGCCGCGTACAATACAGCGCAGTTGGGTGTATGTACTTTGTTTAAAAATACATACACGGTAACATGTACGTCATTCTGCTCTGTGTTTCATAAGTGGTTGGGGGTAGAGGGCAGAGGGAGCGCAGTGACCAACTCGCGCCTCTTCAAATCTTTTATTTTACCTTAACTAATTGGCTGCAGCCGCACTGTATACCTCTGTCTATGTATTTAAACAGACCTATCTAGTCCACACACAGAGTCTAAAGCGCTGCAATCTCCATGGCGACCCAGTTAGAGGCGAATCTGTCCCTCTCTCTTTAATGGGTAGGTTTAGACAGAGACAAGCAGCAGTGCTCTTAATAAGAAATATCAAGGGGCGGGTGAGTGTCTACTCTAATTCTTAATCAATTTTGTGAATTTTTTGAGTTGTTTAAAAATAGCATCAAAGTTGAAAGATCTCAGACTGACTTGTATGATAACCTAAAAAATAATTAATAACCCAACCCAACCTAAAAGCTAATAAGCTTGATACAGCGTACTACTGTACTTGTATTGAATAAATGCTGATTTTGAAAAGTTTATAAAGAAACATGGTGTATAACGAATACTACACAACATATCGGCTGTACCTTTTTAGATATCCACTCCCTGCCGAACACATAGGCGTTGCCCATCATTGAGTCGAGCAGCTTTTGCAGATTGTCCGTTTCAGGCAGCAGTCTGCGACAAAACAGAGAAAAAAATAATTAAAGAATTTGTCGGTAAACAAACTGCTTTGGAAACCCGGGTAACCAGCAGGGAGGGGGGCGGGCGTCTGAGAAATGGCGTGACGCCTAATTCTAGCAGTGCACTCTTGCGAGTAGAATTTACTCCCTCTGTCGCTCTTTCTCTCTCTGTTACACATTCAAGTTCCGAACAATAGCACAAAGGTATTACCAGAACAGTCATTTACGGTGAAAAAACACGAAGAAAAATACGCCCATAAATTTTACTTGAAAACGCTAGTTTTTCTACTGACATAAGTAGAAAACATGGCGTATTATTAGACAAAGAGTAAATTTTGTACAAAAAATCAAGTATACAGTAGAGTTACAATTTAATAGAACCTACGTATTCGAGGCTGTAATCACGGTGTTGTTAAGGACGCGACTCGTCATAGTAACCAGCTCAATACTCTCCCTTTGCACCTGAAATGGTTTAAGTGAAAAACAACAATATACAAAAAGGAATGATGACTACACACAACACAATAATTTTATTACCAACCTGAATAGCCAGGAAAATGGTGAGAAACACGGACGCGCTCAGAACCAGCAGAATAACAAAAATGCTGACAATTGCGTCTAGTGAACTGGTTAAAATGTCCGACATCTGTTAAAATAAAAAAAATAGACAGTCAAGTAATTGTCGATGGCCGGTTACCTGTGGAGCATAAGTTAATCCATCGACTCCGGACCGCCCCAGCCTAACACCTGGTAGCCTCACCCGCTATTTATTTAGCTCCATACAGACCCGTCAACTGATGCAACCTTGTGAAATTCAACGATAAAAAGATATACAAATACGCTACTAATCTACTGATAGTAAAAACATGGGACTTTCAGCAATTATTAAAATATTTTTTATGATGGACCCTAACGAGCATAAAAACGTTACCCATATCTGTTAGACACAAATATTACCTGCTAGACAGGAATAATACGTGTTAGACAAGAAATATACCAGTTAGACAGGAAGTATACCTGTTAGACAGGAAGTTTACCTGTTAGACAGGAAGTATACCTGTTAGACAGGAAGTATACCTGTTAGACAGGAAGTATACCTGTTAGACAGGAAGTATACCTGCTAGACAGGAAGTATACCTGTTAGACAGGAAGTATACCTGCTAGACAGGAAGTATACCTGCTAGACAGGAAGTATACCTGTTAGACAGGAAGTATACCTGTTGGACAGGAAGTATACCTGTTAGACAGGAAGTATACCTGTTAGACAGGAAGTATACCTGCTAGACAGGAAGTATACCTGTTAGACAGGAAGTATACCTGCTAGACAGGAAGTATACCTGCTAGACAGGAATAATACTCTACATGCAAATCTTTACTTTAAGTAGTAAAACTAGCAAAAATGTAGTTTTATCAATCCAAACGCTACCTTTCGATCGCCCCGCAGCAGCAGCTTGTAGATGCCCCTGACGGGGAACGGGGCCAGGGCTTCTCGACGGCTTTCAACTAGTTGCATCGCCTGGCTGTAGGCTGAGCTGGCCCAGCGCTTTGCCAGCTGGCTGCCTCCGATGCTGTCACCTAAGGGGAGGGGCGGACCAGTGAACTGTCTTTGAGCTGTGAAAGTCTATCCTTGTAGAGGGTAGCAGTCTATCCTTGTAGAGGGTAGCAGTCTATCTATGGAGTAGAAGTCTATCACTCTATGGGGAAGAAGTCTATCACTCTATGGGGCAGAAGTCTGTCACTCTATGGGGCAGAAGTCTGTCACTCTATGGGGCAGAAGTCTGTCACTCTATGGGGCAGAAGTCTGTCACTCTATGGAGTAGAAGTCTGTCACTCTATGGAGTAGAAGTCTGTCACTCTATGGGGCAGAAGTCTCAGGCAGAAATCAAAAAACATTTTCAACTTATAAGTCGCACCTAAAGTCCGCAGAGCCACAAAAGCGGCCACAAAGGGCAGCAGAGACAGGGTCCAGGGCCTTGTCCACGCGTACACCAGCGCGTGGCCCCACAGCAGCAGCACAAAGAAAGTCTTGCTGCTCCGCGACTGCTGCTGCTGGCGCCGCTGTTTCTGTCGAATCAGTCGGTCGGCATTGACGCCGCAGCTCATGGATCGGGAGACTCGGCGCCTCGCCTGCGGCAGCGGCGGCGGCGGCTGCTGCTGCTGGCGAACTGCAGGCGTCGAAGTGCCACCCGAAGGTGACGCCGCGTCCACATTGTCGTCGTTGCCGCTCGAAACAATCGGCTGAAGATTCTCGTCGGCTATTGCCGTCTCCTCGGTGGAAAGCTGCTGCTGCTGCTGTTCTTGAGGAGTTTCGTCCGGTAGGTCGACGGGGTCATCGTCGGACTCCGACTCGCCCGTTGCCGCCGATGCCGCCACTGCTGCAGCGGTTGACGGCGAGTTGTTCGACCCGACCAGGCTCAGCAGGGAGGCGAAATCGTCTGCAGAGTTGAAGGTCAAGTGACGTGCAGTTCTCAGCGATGGAGGCTGTGAGCTGACACCTGAGCAAGCTGGCACACGCTCGCACAGAGTGTACAGCGGCGATGACTGTCTCATTTCTGGCCCTCGTAAGGCCGGAGCGGCACGACATGTACCTCCTCTGAAACTGCCTCTGTAAATGGCGCCCCCCTCTGTAGTTGGCGCCCCCTCTGTAGCTGGCGCCCTCTGAATCCGGCGCCCCCCTCTGTAGCTGGCGCCCTCTCTGTAGTTGGCGCCCCCCTCTGTATTTGGCGCCCCCTCTGTAACTGGCGCCCCCTGTAGTGGGCACCCCCTTTGTAGTTGGCGCCTCCTCTGTATCCGGCGACCCCTCTGTAGTTGGCGCCTCCTCTGTAGCTGGCGCCCCCCTCTATAGTTGGCGCCCCCTCTGTAGTTGGCGCCCCCCCTGAATCCGGCGCCCCCCTCTGTAGTTGGTGCCCCCTCTGTATTTGGCGCCCCCTCTGTAGTTGGCGCCCCCTCTGTAGTTGGCACCCCCTCTGTAGTTGGCGCCCCCTCTGTAGTTGGCGCCCCCTTCTGTAGCTGGCGCCCCCTCTGTAGTTGGCGCCCCCCCTCTGTAGCTGGCGCCCCCCTCTGTAGCTGACGCCCCTGAATCCGGCGCTCCTCTCTGTAGCTGGCGCCCCCCCTCTGTATTTGGCGCCCCCTCTGTAGTTGGCGCCTCCTCTGTAGCTGGCGCCCCCCTCTGTAGCTGGCGCCCCCCCCCTCTGTATTTGGCGCCCCCTCTGTAGTTGGCGCCTCCTCTGTAGTTGGCGCCTCCTCTGTAGCTGGCGCCCCCTCTGTAGCTGGCGCCCCCCTCTGTATTTGGCGCCCCCTCTGTAGTTGGCGCCTCCTCTGTAGCTGGCGCCCCCTCTGTAGTTGGTGCCTCCTCTGTAGCTGGCGCCCCCTCTGTAGTTGGCGCCCCCCCTCTGTAGTTGGCGCCCCCTCTGTAGCTGGCGCCCCCCTCTGTAGCTGGCGCCCCTCTATAGCTGGCGCCCCCTCTGTAGTTGGCGCCCCCCTCTGTAGCTGGCGCCCACCTGTATCCGGCGCCCCCCTGTATTTAGGGCTCCATTCTGACAATTCAAATGCATAAGATAGATAAGAAAGGATGAAGGATATAATGAATTTATAAGCTAAGCTCACAGTTCTGACCAGACAGCAGGGAATCTCTGATCTCCACTATGCAGCCGAGGCAGACCAGAGAGATAAAGGAAATAAACAGCGGCACACTGAATATTCCAGTGATGGAGGACACATAGAACACAACTCCAATCCAGACAGGCAGTGCCAGCAGCTTCAGCAGAAAGCTGGACTCTGGGGTCCAGTAGAATAACACCAGGGACAAATAGAGAAGGATTCCAAATAGGATCTAAAAAATATTTAGAGCATGATTTCCTTTTTATAGAATTAAGAACAATACCATTTTATAGTCCTAATTAATATATTTGGTTAAAAATGCATATTTATAATGGTTTAAATTAGAATTTAAAAAGGTTACACTGCAAAAAAATATAAAAGTAACAATAATATAACCTTAATATCTAAATGATGGAACAAAAAAGTTTTTTAATGAATCTTTCTATGGTAAGAGATCAGGAATGACTATAGTGGTTTAGTGCAACACTCAATTGCATAAGTAGTCAAGGCTTAATTTAAAGGGGTCATGTTATTTTTTGGCTAAATTGGAATCATGGTTTAAGTCTACTAAAGGAAGTTTATAGAATAGTTAGTAATGCCTCTTATTAGTCATGACTATATTTCAAATTAAAGTGCACCAATAATATAAGCATAGCTCTCCTTGTCTTAAACTAACTCATGGTATCTAAAAAATCTAGATTGTTTTATATGCTTCAATTTCAAGATGCCTTAGGAATCTTTAGGAATAGGCCTATTCCTTTAAGAGCATAAAGCATATAGAAAATTTAGAAAATGGTTTTTTATTATTAAAACAATCAATATACTATGCTTAATAGTAAGACTATAACTATTAATTTTATTAGTCCTAATCCCTATTGGAATAAATGTTGAAAACCCATGGACATGCACTTTAAAAAAAGAGTCAAACTATTTTACTGCACTTTAGGATTATTAGATTTTCCGTTTTGTCAAAACCAAAATTCAGAAAAACAAAGTTTAGTATGACCAATAGTCACTTTTTTGCTTTCAATTTACTGCTTATGCAAAATGAAATACATGTATATGTAGCAGAAATTAGTCTATTTTTAGCAACTTTTTAGACACTTCCAAAATTTTGACTTCTAAATTTTTTTTGAAATTGAAATTTACTCTTTAATGTATAGGCCCCTTCTACAGAGGTATTAGACCCCTTTCCATGTATATGTATTTGCTAGAGCAGCAGCCAGCAGGAAAGGGCAGCATGTGCGCAGGTGCTGCATGCCTGTGTATGCATTGCACTTTAGAAAAAATTCTAAAGTGCGCCAGATGCTATCTATGGTTTTACAACTTTTCCTATAAGGGTCCTAATACTATTTGATTAAAGTTTTAAAGAAAACAAAATCTTCAAATTCAAATTTATTAAACTAAATGTCATCAATCTATTCTACAACTACTAATTAAAATATGCCATTTGTTATATAAAGTAGATAATTCATTGTTATTAGGACTGTCTATATATTTAAATAACATAGGCCTAGTTGTATTTATTAAATAAAAAATCTATACTTGCATTAATAATAACATTATTTATTTTATTAGCACAAAACACTTACTGATTGATCTAAATTTATGTGCATAAAAAGCTACATTTGACAACACTGAAAAAAACATTAAAAAGTCTTAAATATAGTATTAGTAGATTCAAAATATTGCCAAATAACTTACCCATGTAGTAGAGAAAATGCTTATGAATGCTGATAACTTAGTCCAAATTGTTATTAAAAGCTCTAAATGTGTTCGAATGGGCACTAAACTAAGAAATAGATATACACATGGAACAACAATTATAGCAACTAGGATCTTTTTCCTGTATGCAAGAATCTTTGCATAAAAGAGGTCCAAAAGTGAATTAATAGCTGAGAATGGCAAGATAGCAGCTTCTACAAATAAAGGCCTGCTTGATTCTTGCGTCGTTTTTAACCAAATCTTTAGAAGCGATGTCAACTTTTGCTTTATTGGGTGCAGACATGATCCAACCAACAGTGCCCAAAGAAGAGGCTCAATAAAAGCTTCTAAAATGAAATATACTGCAATGCATGCAAGCAAAAATATGCCCACAAATGCTAAGGCTATAGTGTTGTAAAATGCCTGTTTAAGAGCTTTGTCATCGCTGGAAGGTAAAAACTTATAGAAGTAGTTCAATGGTGAAAAGTCTTCACCAGGCTTGCTAGTCATACTAATTATAAAAAACTGTTACCCTTAAAAAAAGATTCGCTAATTAAAACTTATTAACACGCAATAATCAATAAAAAAATCGTCGATTGCTTTGACTCAGTATTAGCTAGCTTAGCTTCACTCACAGTCACTTCACTAGTCAGTGGTCACATAAAATATATCTAGAAGACCGAAAAGTTAAAAATATCAAAAGTTTCGTGGAAAGAGCTACGTTTAAAATGGTGCTAAAGCAACCCTTAGCTTAAACATAATACATTTTGCTGATCGCAAGATACACTCAGCTTACAAGCTATATATGATGCTTGTGTGTGTCAATTTATTTTTTTTTAATATAAACGTTAGTTTAACACCTCAAATTTTAAAATATTCAAGCGCACTACATGTGCCGGTTGATGACCAATAGCTAAATTGGACTTGTGCAATAAACGGAATTAACAGTATAAAAATGAAACATTCCCATACAAAATTCATACAAAATCCGACAGAGTATCATGCTGTGCATGTTAAATTAAAAAATGGTAATCTTATTTGCAATTCAGACAGCAATGCAACTACTGCATGCTGAATAATTGCAATCATTGAATTATGAAATTTTTTTCTATCTCAGGGTTTTATTTCTATGCATAATAGGGGAATTATTGGCCCCTACAATATTGCATGATCTTTTATTTTTACGTCACTGCAGTAACGGTCCTAGCTTGACGTGTACATGTACTTATCGGGCTTCAGAGTGCAGAAACTGATCGTGATTGGTGCTCTGGCCTGGCCCCCACCGTGACCAGATGCATGTCAACAGCTCAAATTAAGTTATTTGTTTTATTTTAATTATCCTTAATAAATATGTAGCAAAATTTAATTAGAAGACAGCGAGGGACAAGCACGAATGATTTGAAAAGGTAGAGGGGGTGAGCCAAAAGTTTCCGGAATTTTTTCTAATACTTTCAGTTAATTTTTGTCCATGGAAAAGCTTAAAAGCAGCAACCATCTACTATGCTGTTGACCAGCCGAATCATCACTTCTTTAGCTTAGCATTGCTCAGTTTCCCAGGGTCTGATTAAGCTAGCAAACGCATTCAATGGAACTGCCAAAAACTGAATGAAGGGCGATCAATTCTGCTCAGCCACTTTCGTGCGGGACGCAATTATAAGCAGCCGAGGCACATCGCAAGTTGTTGCAGCTGATGGGCCCACATGCACCCTCCAAGTCATCGGTGTACGAGTGGTTCTCTCGCTTTGCTCAAGAGAACTATGAGCTGCAGGACAAGCCGAGGTCAGGCCGATCCCCTGCTGCTGATGGCGAGCCGTTCTCCAAGCCCTTGAGGACAATTATCCAGACTACAGCGTGCGCAAGTCAGCTGCTACTGGGGTGTCCTATGCCACGGTCCAGCGGAGCCTGCATGCTGCGGACAAGGTGCCGAAAAAGCCAACTCTTGGTGCCCCATGAGCTGACACCTTCAGCAGCTGAGAACCAAGGGTGCATGTGGCGACTTTGAATCTTTGTCAGGCCAGTTCGACAAACTTTCTCAAGTCGATGATCGCTCAAGACGGAGCAGTGGGTCTGCTATAAGAACCCAAGCATGCACATCAGCCGTCTGGGTCGATGCTTCTGCAGAACCACCCAGCTGCCCAATGCGGAACCCCCACTGCGGCAAGGAGCTGCTCTCTCTCTGGTTCTGCTCGTCTGGCCCTGTTTTCTGGGAGGTCATCCCGCATGGCATGGCTGTGAACGCGGAGGTGATCTGCAGCGAACTGGAGGAGGTCGGCCGTTTGCTGCGATCCGTGTGCCCGGGGCACCGCGACAAGGTGCTCCTCCTTGACAATTCGCGGCCTCACAAAGCAAGCAAGACTCACCCAAGCCAAGTTGGCTAGCCTGGGCTTCAGTGTCTTGCCCCACCCACATACTCGCCGGACCTCTCGCCATGCGACTACCATGTTGAAGAGTTGATTCGGGAGGTGATCAGTCTCCCGAAAACTCCCACTTCCAGACACCTAAGCCTGGGAACAAAATTAACGTGTTCACTTACTGTGGCGGGCTCTTCTTCTGCGTCCGGCAGGTTCTCCGAGCTCGTTCCTTGGTTCTCCTTTGTTGCGCGCGTTTGTAGAGTTCGCTTCTTCCAATCTTCTTCTCCGGAGGAATCTTCTTGAAGTCTTCGAAGTCCAAAGTCGGCCGAGAGTGAGAGCAGAACAGTGAAGTCGACGTCGAAATATTTCCTCGAGTGCGGGATTCAGTACGTTTCTCGAGTGCCAAATCAGTATCAACAGTGCGCCCTAATAAACTCAAATTCTAACGCGAGGTCCTCCAAAGGGGGCGTCTTCTTCTAGATCTAACGGAATCGGAGTCGTGTGCTCCTATCTGTTAATCTAGGACAATCCAAATCAACAATCAATAATCCTCTAAGGGTATCGGAATCGGTCCGCAGATCCTATCCAATCCCTTAGGAAAATGAGAGGCCTCAAATAGTCTCAGTAAAGTCAACGGATCAGCAACGGCCGGCCGGCAATAAAATCGCTCTCAATAATCAAAATAACGAAGACTTGAACAACGCTTCTCAATTGATACGCTTCTCTCCCAGAGATATAGCCTCGATTAGTTGCTCTAACTAACCACAAGATCTTTTGAGGCTGCTCCGAGTCTGAGGTTTCAGCTCGGATTTTACGCTTATATTTATAGTCGAATTTTTGGTATATATTTAGTAGCGCGACTCATATTTCATCAGATTTTATCTTATTTCATCATATTTCACCATCGTTGCAACTTGTCTCATGCTTCGTTGTACGTTGTATTCACGGTCTTAAATTAGAGTATGACAGTTTGCAATTTTTATAACATTCAAGTTTTTCGCATTTTTATGTTACTACTTACAGTAGTTTACTTTGTATCGTATTTGGATATCTCTACAATGTGTTCAGGTCCCTCCAGAGCTTTATGATGGACAGCGGTTCGCCAACAAGCAACATGTGGAGCAGGAAGTGCAGAAATGGATAGATTCAAGGCCTGCGAACTTCTGGAGGGATCGAGGAGATCGAGGCATTGCCAGCAAGATGGGACAGGGTCAGGGCCTTGATTATAGCAACTGCATCACATCGCTGTAAACTGTTTGTTCTCGAGAATATTTGTTACAGTTTTCAATTGTTCAAATTCGGGAAACTTTTGGCTCACCCTATATAGTTAATCCAAGAAGATTGATTAGTCTATATTGCATTCTTAGAAAAAAGTCGGTTGTCGAGTGTATGCCGATGGGGGTAAACCATGGAAGTCTAAATTGCTTTGAACGGAGTTTAACCTAATCGACTCCGGACCGCCTTAGGTGAATTTTGGCGACTGAAATGCTATTTAAGCTTAAACAGGCTTTGATACAATAAAAATAATTTTACTATTAAACTGCACGTCATGCTCCTATCATCTACTTTAAGTAGAAATACACATTTTTCATTGCAAATTATGCAGCAAACTTCAGAAAACTATAAAAACTATAAGTTAGCGAATGATTAATTCGATCTTGCATCTGATTTTCTAAAGGTCAACAATATTTTTTATCATTAATAGAAGAGTAATTACACTTGAATTAATCACATGACATATTTTTGTACTTTTATCCAATATAAAGGAAAGACCAATTTTACTTTCACTAAAGAGAAAAATTTAGTTACTGTTGGCACATTATGTAGAAAGTGACAGAAATAATTAAAATTATTGAAAATTCTGCATAAAAAATTCGGCTGTCAAGTGAGTGTCGATGGGTATAATTCGTTTGAGTAAGTTTGTTAACCCATCGACTCCGGACCGCCTAGTTGAAATTGCGACTGAACAACTATTTAACCTCTTCAATGCGCATCTCAATGCAATCCGGCAAATTTCTCTCGTAAATAATTCACACATACGCTATTAATCTACTCTCAGTAGAAATGATAAACTATGCCAAGCTAAAAAAATTAACTAAGGAAAGTTAAATTTACAATAGAAAAATTTCTTTGAAAGCCTGCTGACTTTTATCTTTGATGAAAATTGTTAATATAAACGAATCTATCTACGAGCTAAATTTCTAATTCTTGGATCATCTAATGTTTTTGTCTGACTATTTTAACAAATAATCCTTGCAGCGGGCACTTTTTAAAATACTTCTTTTTTAAAGGCCAGAAATTAAACAAAAAATTTTGAAAACTGTTTAATTTAACCGGCAAAAAGCTGGTCAAGTGAGTGCCAATGGGGTATTTTGAGACCAATTCAGTTAACCCATCGACTCCGGACCAGCCCAACAGTTGGGGTGTCCGACTGCCTATTTAAGCCTGAACAATGCTGCAAGCTAAGCCTAATTCTCTGCGCTGTATGCTTTTGTGGTGAAGACGGTCTCTGACTGTTTTTACCCTGGCTGCCTCTCTGGCGGCATTTCTCGGGTTGTGCGCAATCCAATCTCGGGTTGTGCGCAATCCAATCTCGGGTTGTGCGCAATCCAATCTCGGGTTGTGCGCAATCCAATCTCGGGTTGTGCGCAATCCAATCTCGGGTTGTGCGCAATCCAATCTCGGGTTGTGCGCAATCCAATCTCGGGTTGTGCGCAATCCAATCTCGGGTTGTGCGCTCTCGCTAGCCCAATTTTCTAAGGGTCCGCCCCGGGGGCTGTGCCTATTCTAAAATTACCCTATTGATTTCATTCCAATCAATTTGGCCCTCGGCCTTGGGTTAGGGGGTGTACCTGGAGTGAGTTGGAGATCTGGACTGCAGTGTGGCTAGAACGGGACTTGAGCCCCCCGGTCGCACCCGCCCTGCAGGAAAGACGACCATTCACAAAGGTGTACGGTAGAGCCCAGTCGATGCCAGCCCTGAGGCTGGCCCCGGGTTAGGGTTCAGGTGCTCCTCCCATTCTGCCATTTCTTTGTGTTTTTATCTGGGCTGGCATCCCAGTGTTTTTGTTCCTTTGTGTTTTACCCGGCCATTAGTTTGCCATTCCAATTCTTGGAGTTATGAGCTCTGCCCTACCTGCCCGGTCCATCTTTCTTGCCTGCCTTGGTCCATCTGCTGGCTCCTCTGGTTGTCTCCCTGCCTATTGTGTCTCGGCTCTCATCTCTGACAGTGGATTGGAGTCCTGGGTTGGATGTTCGTCCCGAATCGGGGAAAACCGGCTGAGTCCGGTTTCCTCTTGCCCCTTGTGCCCCTCAGCTCCGCCCCCTTGGCCTGGCCTCCAATATACATGTAGAGCTGGATAGGTGATACCCTTGTGGCTTGCAGCCCTGTAGGTAGTCGCTATATCCTGCCTGATAGGAGACTCGCCCTCGGAAACAAGCCTTCCAGACTCACTCCAATATTAAGCCATTTCCGAGACTTCGGGGTTTCCCCGCTCTCGGACCGCTTCTCAGTAGTAACCCAAGCATTTTTCATTCCAATTCTTTTTTGGCGCACTCCTGGGATTTGTCTGCTGGGTGGTGGCCTGGGTGGACTCGGTCCTTGCACGGTCCCATATGATTCCACAAATATTGGGTTGGCGGTGTCTTAGTCCATAAGGCTTGGGTTAGTAGCTCCAATGCTCCATGCTCTCCCCAGAGTCCTGAGCTCTGGTTCCAATAGTGGCCTCTCGGGCTTAAAGCCCCTGGTAGTATAACCCACAGCAAGATCCATGCGGCAGATCGAGCCCCCTAGGGCTGATCCGCGGGCAGCGCTTCTCCTCCGTTTTAACAACAACAAAGAGAAAAATTTAGTTACTGTAGGCATATTATGTAGAAAGTGACAGAAATAATTAAAATTAATGAAAATTCTGCATAAAAAATTCGGCTGTCAAGTGAGTGTCGATGGGGTATAATTCGTTTGAGTAAGTTTGTTAACCCATCGACTCCGGACCGCCTAGTTGAAATTGCGACTGAACAACTATTTAACCTCTTCAATGCGCATCTCAATGCAATCCGGCAAATTTCTCTCGTAAATAATTCACACATACGCTATTAATCTACTCTCAGTAGAAATGATAAACTATGCCAAGCTAAAAAAATTAACTAATGAAAGTTAAATTTACAATAGAAAAATTTCTTTGAAAGCCTGCTGACTTTTATCTTTGATAAAAATTGTTAATATAAACGAATCTATCTACGAGCTAAATTTCTAATTCTTGGATCATCTAATGTTTTTGTCTGACTATTTTAACAAATAATCCTTGCAGCGGGCACTTTTTAAAATACTTCCTTTTCTAAAGGCCAGAAATTAAACAAAAAAAATTGAAAACTGTTTAATTTAACCGGCAAAAAGCTGGTCAAGTGAGTGCCAATGGGGTATTTTGAGACCAATTCAGTTAACCCATCGACTCCGGACCAGCCCAACAGTTGGGGTGTCCGACTGCCTATTTAAGCCTGAACAATGCTGCATCGAAGTCTAAGCCTAATTCTCTGTGCTGTATGCTTCTGTGGTGAAATTCATTGTGCAAACTCAATGAAATTAGAGTAGCACGCATTTCGTCTACTATAAGTAAAAAAATAAAAATGTCACTTGAATTTTTTGCGTTGGTGCAATAAAATTCTTTATCTGATTCGCTCGTGATTCGCATTTGCAATTGTTCACTTACTGGTAAGTTTGGCACTTGTTATAAATTGTTTGCTTTCTGTTTTCTGACTAACCAGCATACCGTAACCGCAGGTTTTACTGCTCGTACTACGCTCGTATTAATAAGCTGCGTATTAATAAGGGGCCACTGCAAGCGGTACCAATAAGTATTTAAACATTTACTTACAATTTTATGCTTCCGGCACTAATAATTAATTATACGAATCGTAAATATTATTACTGATACATGTACGATTAAATGAAATAAAGTACGATTAATAGTTCATTAATACCCATGCTTTAAGGGCGTTAATGGGAAAATCAGAGGGTGCCTCTGAACCGCCGCCGCCGCCGCCGCCGCCGCCACCTCCGCTGACAAGCGATCAGAACGAATTTGACAACGCTAGACAGCCTGCAAACGGCGCCCTCTGATTTTCCTATTAACGCCCTTAAAGCAAGGGTATTACTATTATTGCGCCATAGACATTTGTGTCCTTGACAAAGTGGGACAGAATAATCGGGCGTTAAATGTCATTAACTGCCCACTAATTTGCATTATAGTAAGTTTGACATAGACAATCGGGCGTTAAATGTCATTGTACCATGACCTTTGTGCCCGCTGGGCACTTATTCTTGCCTTTTAATGCCATAGACTACATTTAAGCCCGCTTGCAGGAGTCAAACTTACTTTAATGCAAATTAGCGGGCAGTTAATGTACTATTAACTGCCCACTAATTTCGATATTTCTTTCCTGCAAGCGGGAGTAGCAGACGAGACCGAGACGCTGCCGGGGATGCAATCTTGCTTACCCGCTGCCAGCAGTTTTTGTACCTCGGCGGCCTCGTGCCGGACGTCGCCGACTATCTGGTGAGACGACGCGGGGACTGGCCTGGGCCGCGTTTCGTTCTGTGCGCTCCGTGCTCCATTCTGAAGCCCTGGATGATGGGCTCAGGGCACGGCTGTTTCAGGCAGTCGTTGAGACTGTCTTGTTGTACAACGCCAAGACCAACCCTAATACGTACAGTATTAGAATTTGTAGTAAATTTGCACTTTTTTCTACTCAGTGGCGATAACTGCATGTTTTATACGAGTTAGTAGTATGGGTTTTAGCATAGTGCACTAGCTCTACAGACAGGCTTTGATGTAATAAAAATAATCTTACCACTAAAATGCACACGTCATGCTCCTATCATCTACTTCAAGTAGAAATAAACATTTTTCATTCCATAGTGCACTATGCTAAAACCCATACTACTAACTCGTATAAAACATGCAGTTATCGCCACTGAGTAGAAAAAAGTGCAAATTTACTACAAATTCTAATACTGTACGCACATCTACATGTACGTAGAAGACAGTGACCAGGATTTAAAATTAATGAAGATTCTGCATTAAAAATTTGGCAGTCAAGTTAGTGCCGATGGCCGTATTTCATGCCTATCTATCTATCTATCTATCATGAGTAAGTTTTGTTAAGCCATCGACTCCGGACCGCCTTGCTTGAGCTTTGGCGTCTGAACTGCTATTTAAGCTCTACAGACAGGCTTTGATGCAATGAAAAGAATCTTACCACTAAAATGCACACATCATGCTCCTATCATCTACTTCAAGTAGAAATACACATTTTTCATTCCAGATTTCGCAGAAAAACTACATTTAGAAACTATACTTGGCGTCTGAATAATTCTGATCAGATGCAATCTGAAATTTATAAAAGTGATGTAACCACGTCTTGGTCGCGGGATGAATTGGGGAAATTTTTCGAAATGTCCCCGATCCCCTTTGACCGAATGGGCAGAGCTGTCGAGACTGGGCCGGGTCTCCCTGAACTCCCGCTCTGATTGCGACCCCTGCTGTCTCTGTTCCGTCTCCCACGCAGCCACACTTGCCTTTCTGGAGCCCCCCTTTTTTGTGCACCTCGCCTGCTCCCGCATTTCTCATGCGCCTCAGACCATTTATCATGTATTTCTCGTGTTTTTCCCGTCTTTTTATCATGTTCTTGCACGGTTTTCTTGCGCTGTCCCCTCCTCGTCCCGTGCCTACTTAGAATATCGCTTGTGCAGATCGTCACCCCATCTCCCTTTAGGATCCCAAATGGTGACGCAAGGCTCCTGACCCCTCCCTCACCCCGATGACTCATCACCCACCTCTTGCGCAACCTTTCTCATGCTATTGATCACTTCCCAAGATTTCTCATGTGACAGCCTCCCCTCCTCCGCTTCCATTTTTCTTGTTTTTGATTTTTTTGTTCTTCTTTTCGCACCTAATTAGCACCTTTTTTCTCAATGTTTGCTTTTCCATTTTTCTCGATTCTCCCCAATTATCCTCGATTTCCATTTCCTTTATTCTCGATCTGATTCCCATTGTTCTCAATGTTGCTTGCGCAACACTTCTTCGACCTCCCGCTGGGCTTATTTTCCCATCAATCCCCGTCCGGATTGCGCATGTTTCCCATTTCTCATGTTGCTATGCCGTTCTTATATTTCTCATAATGACTCATTCTGACGTCATCTTCCCGGCGGCCAATCAGAGTAAGGGAGTCATGGAAACGACCTTGGAGTATTTAGAGGACTATTTAAGGAAGTGATTTCGGCGTGACAACCTGCAAAGTTTTGGCCTTTGGTCTTCTGCAAGACCTTCGCCCAGCTTGGCTTCTCGTTCTATCTTTGGACTTGCCGTCGTCAGACGCCGGTCTGAACCCCCCCCATTCGTCTATAGGACGAACCTCTGCCAGCCCGCGGTCTGATACCGCCTAGATTCCTCAGCTCCCCAAGCGAGCTTATCTACCGGCCCGCGGTCCGATACCGCCCAGCATCCTCAGCATCGCCTGAGCTACATCAGTGCCTCGTCGCTTCAGCGCATCGCCGCTTCACTACCTGCCTGTCCGCAGCCAACAGCCGCCCTCGGTCACTCCATCGCTCTCTCTCTCTCTCTCTCTCTCTCGCTCTCTCTCTCTCTCTCTCTCTCTCTCTCTCTCTCTCTCTCTCTCTCTCTCTCTCTCTCTCTCTCTCTCTCTCTCTCTCTCTCTCTCTCTCTCTCTCTCTCTCTCTCTCTCTCTCTCTCTCTCTCTCTCTCTCTCTCTCTCTCTCTCTCTCTCTCTCTCTCTCTCTCTCTCTCTCTCTCTCTCTCTCTGTGTGTGTGCAGCTGCCGTTGAGTTCCTGTACTGATTTTTGCTCTAATTGCCTTTGCTTATCCGGGGTCGGCTTATTTCCCATTGCTTGATTAGAGAGCTGAGCCAATTATGTACCTTGCTGTATTTTACTCACTAGTGAAGCCGCCTAATTGCCTGTTAATTTCGCCTAAGGGCCTAATTATAAACAATTACTAAAACAACTCATTTTTCACACCTTCACCATCATTTCACCCATGGCTTGCTGAGCCTTTCTCCCTGGGTGGCAAAGCATAAGGAAGTTTGGGTAAGCTAATGGCATCTCCCCGTGCAAAGCCCGCCTGTGTGTGCGTGCTGCGGGTCCGTGTGTGCGTGCAGTAGAGGTAATTAGCGTGTCTTGGCACAGAATGGCAGCAGGAAGGTTGCAACACCCTGCTCACGCGTCCCTTCGCCCTGAGCAATCTAAACTATAGCTGGTACATGTTCATCTCGCACTACTCTTAATAATTGAAGCCGCAAGTCCGCCTCGCTCACAGCCTCAAAGGATCTCCTGCTGAGAAATCCTCCAGATTGATCCCAGAGTTCCCGAGTATGCCCCAAGCAGAGTCCCTGTACTCGGCTGCATGTGTCTCCCCTGTTAGCCTAAACCCCCTGGTAACCAATCCAGGCGGGGCTCTAGCCTCGAAAGGTCTGGTCGTAAGATCCAGGTGCGCCAGTTCACATAGAGTGGTGGCAGCCATTCGGTCATGCCATGACCGAGTGACCAACTATTGCACCTTGGCTACAGGTGGGGTCCATGTGGGTCCTTGGCCCTCTGGTCACAAAGCGCTACCAAAGCTATCAATCATGTGGGCGGGACAGTCTGGTGCTGGAGGTCCGTCAGGTCATTGCCCGGTCAT
The DNA here is from genome assembly GCA_002269645.1 of Macrostomum lignano. NCBI lineage: Eukaryota > Metazoa > Platyhelminthes > Macrostomidae > Macrostomum > Macrostomum lignano. The sequence continues at coordinate 43,869 of NIVC01000250.1, forward strand.
AGGCAGCCTACGGTCATTGCCCCCTATGGTCATACGCCCCCCTTCCCGTGGAGCAGACGGTCATCAAGGGCAGTTACATCAAAAGGCCAACATCATATTTTATTTCTCATAAACTGCTTCATAATTATTACAGTAAATAATTCTACTGTAACAATTCCACTATAAAGCATAAACTAATTTTACTTTCACTAAAATGAAACAATGCAAATTTAAGTTACTAAAAATCTTTATTAATGTTAGACAAATTATGTAAACAGTGATAGCAATTTTAAGCTCAATGAAAATTCTGAATAAAAATTTCGGCTGTCAATTTCAAGTGTCGATGGGATGGAATTCATGGCTGTGTAAGCTCGTTATAGCTAACCCTTCGACTCCGGACCGCCGAACTGCAACTGCTGTTTAAACTCCTCAATGCGCAGCTCATGCAATCCGGCCAATTTCTCCAATAAATAATTCTACACATACGCTATTAATTTACTTACAGTAGAAAATGGCAAACTATGCGTAGAACATTTTGAAAGAATGTAACATTGAAAAAATTAACTAAAAATTGTTTGAAAATCTGCTGGTCAGTGTTGGACTTTTGATCTTGTCAAGGATCAAGTAGTCCTTGTCATTCACCTATTCATGTACATTTACATGTTGAATTCTCGTTTCCTAAAGCCCAGAAATATTTGAAAACTTTTGGATTAAAGCCAGCAAAAAAGCTGGTCAAGTGAGTGCCAATGGGGTATTTTGAGAGCAATTCAGTTAACCCATCGACTCCGGACCAGCCCGGCAGTTGGGGTGTCCGACTGCCTATTTAAGCCTGAACAATGCTGCAAGCTAAGCCTAGCTAATTCGCTGCGCTGTACGCTTTTGTGGCGAAATTCATCGTGCGGATTCTATATAAAATTGGAGTAGCGCACATTTCGTCTACTTTAAGTAGGAAAATAGAAATGTCGATTGGATTTTTTTCGTTTGTGCAATAAAATTGAGAAGTCACAGCTTACGGGGGGCATTTCGACTGCACTTTAACTCTCTGGATAGCGAAAAAGCCTTGAGGCTTGCAGCCCTATAGGAGGCCTAGCCAGTTCCACTCCTGATAGGAGACTCGACCTTGGTAAATTAAGCTGCCCAGACTCGCTCCAATCTAAAGCATTCTTTTCGTAGACTTCAGGTTTTCCCGCTCTCGGACCGCTTTCCACTCGGAATTTTTGGCGCACACTCGGGACTTTGTCGCTGGTGGGTGGCTTGGGTGGACTCGGTCCTAGCACCGTCCCTGATTCCAACTATGGGTTGGCGATGTCTTACTCCATAGGCTTGGGTTAGTAGCATCCAATAAGGCACTCTCTCCAGGCCTTGAGTCCTGGACCCAATCTGGGCTGCTCGGGCTAAATGCCCCTGGTAGATAGGCCCTGTAAGCTAGCGGTAGAGCACTTCTCTGGGCTCATTGTTTAACAACAACAATGCTCGATAGCTTGGCTATGCGACCGCAACGGGCGGACTCCAGAAGCGCCCAGCTCATAGCCTAGAAAGTTAACCTCATCCTTGCATGGTGCCAGGTGCACTTGACTGTGTTGATGGTCACGTTATGCGTCATCAAAACTTGTAGCACTTTGATCGGTGCTAATTGTCATGCTCTTCCCATGATGCCGCGTGCGCCAAAATGTTGCCAATAGCGTGCACTGCGCTCTTGATGCCATTGAGGATCCGAGGCCGAAGCACATCCTTCGATATCGAGATATGGCCTCGCTCTGTCACTATACAAAGCTGTCAGATTTCTGCAGTTCTCGGTCAGCTCCAGCTGCATGACAAATTCAGGTTCTAACTTGACCTTTTCTGTATGATGCTCTTGTTTGAGACTCTCAGATCATTGCAGATCCGTATCGAGTCATTTGCCTTTTTGGCACCACGACTAGCTAGGTTTGACACCCAGTTTGAGGCGTCGGTCTCCTGGATGATGCCTTGCTGCAGCAGATGTTGATCCTCTTTTTGAACCGAATCTCTTAGGCTGGGCGGCACTGTGCGCAACGGTTGAGCTGTCGGTTGCACCGCGGGGTTGACTTGCGGCCTGTGCTGAAATCCTGTGATGTGTCCGAGTTCCTGGGTAAACTGGTCAAACCGGCTTGGGAGCCATTCAGTCAGGACTCTCGTGCCGACTGTCTGCACTCGCTCACCGTCAGCGACGATCCGCAGTCTCAGCTGATCCATGAGGTCGCACCCCAGTATGTCGGATCCTGTCGTGACCACGCTTATGTTGACGCAAGGCAACCGGCCCCTTGTCCTTGAGCTGCACCGAGGTCAGGATTCACGAAGCATGCAGATTTTGCTGCCGTTGAAAGCGACCAGCTTCCATAGATGTCTACAGGGACACGTTGGTCAGAATTCTGTTATATCTTGGTGATGATAGAGACTCGCGAACCGGAGTCAAAGAGCAGCTTGACAGGTTGGTCCGCCACAATGCACCTGCACCACTGATCGAGCCGCAGTTGTCGCAGCTCCGGCCGTCAGTTTCCCCCGCTCCGCTGTTCTTGGCCTTGCTGAACTGCTGGACTCCAAATGAGCTGCTTGGGTCTGCGTGGCTACCTCCTTCGATGGCTTGGGCCTGAGGTAGTCCAGTGTCCAGTCGCTCGCTCCACAGTCAGCTCAAGGACCACTAGGAACACTCGGGTCTAATTATAGTCCTTGGGTCAGCTCCGACCCCATTAGGTGTTGTTTGAGAAGGGTACGCAATAAAAATCTATCACACAGAACTTCATCATGTACGGCCTCCAAAATGCCGCTTGTTTTAACTTAAACATTAAAATTGCCATAGTGAATATTCATGTACACCCCTGGCCAGCATGAGCCACCATGAGCGAGTGCAGGTTGTATTTAAGCTTGACAATGTCATCCTAACATGTACATGTACATAGCAAGAACATCTTGGTATATAGCAAGAAGTCTGGTATATAGCCGTCTCTGATTAGATGTGTAGTTAAAATGTACAGGTTGCGACCAAATAGTGTAGTAGTCGACGCGAGGCCAGTAGAATTTAAGACGCGAGGCCAGTACATGTAACCTAGCTGCTAAAAGCTGTGCGCAGACCTCGAATACCGGTACACGCACTACACTACTGCACCCCGGAGGGTCAAACGCATTTTTTCTATTGTGTTTAATAATGATACGCTCGTAATTACCAGCTGTGACTTCAAGCCCCATCCGAGGTCATTCATGTGAGGCTGTACTGTAGTTTTGGAATTTGTTGGCATTATATTGGTGCATTGCCGTTCAAAAAGCGACAGGGGCTCTTCATGGGATACATGCATGTAGTCCACTCATAATTTCTGTGTACAGCGTGTACGTACATGCGTGGATGCATTATATAACATGTACCCTTTTTTTAGCTTGAAGGCGATCTGCTGTTTCAGCAGTTGTCAAATTTGGGGCCACAGAGCTTTCGACCAATTTTCATCTTCCTGCAGTGGCTCCAGACCCCAACGAAATTTTTTTAAACAGTTCTAAAGCGGTTAGTTATCAAAGTTGAAGTACTGCTGCTGTGTAAGGCTTTTCAAAGTCCTTCCGGCGGATTCTGCGAATACATTAGACCATATTACAGACGTAGAAAACCATCGCATTACATTGGGTGCAGTGATGAGATGAATACTGGAGACCTGTGTTATATGTACATGAAGGCTCTGCGCAGGCATGTAGCTAAAAAGCAAAATGTCGAGGCAGGTTAATTGCGAAGCATGCAGCCATAATAATTTATTCAGTGTTTAAGATAATAAATACATTTATATCTTTACATAAGTTTATATCTTGTGCAATCAGAAAGGCACGATTTTATTCATGAGCTTTTGATTTTGATTTTGACGCGCTCAATGTCCCTCGTTTCTAATCATTTTAAAATATCTTCTTTTATATTTTCGCGCTGAACTTATGGGGGCTATATTTGTAGTTTTAACTTCTGAACTATTTGCATGCAGGAGGCCTATGCAGATGCATAAGAATTTACGCCTAGATATTAGTTTGTGAAAATTGCGACAAGAGGGGTATTAAAACTTAAAATATTATTTTAATTTTTAAGCCAGTTCAAGGCACTAATTCAAAAAGGTAAAACTTGCTAGAGATCGAGCTAGAGATCGAAACTAAAATTTACTTGTTTCTGACAGATTTTATAGTCATTGCTTTAATGTTATCTGCATTATATATAAAAAATAAGAAATAAATAGCGCCTGAATCTATCCTACTTCGTTTTTGCTAAGAGCTATTTGAATCATTTGACTAAAACCGCGCGTCAAAGTATTCTACGTTTGATCTAAAACGCAAATGGGAAGAAGCTACAGAGTAAGTAAAAAAAGATTAAACACATGCTACTTACGCAAAAACTATGTTTGCTTATCGTTTTTTAATTTTAATCTGTAAACTTTCCATCTTTGTAAACCAATATTTATGCAGAGTTTAGACTAGCTAGAGGGATTATTTATTTAGAAGACATAAGGCTAAGAGCCTAAGGCTGGGTAGGCTTAGCTCCTAGAGCTTGAACTTAAATCTCTCTATCTTAGATTTGTATTTGTAGTAGGAAGTTCTAAACTTTGAATTATTTAAATCATTTTTCCTACAAGTGCTAATTTGGCCATTCAATATGTTTAACTCAGCTATGTTGAGCTATTATTGATTTAGATTAAATAACTTTCTCTTTGCTTTCGCCTTACTATAGGATAGGCCCTAATTAGTATTACTTAGCATGCATATGAAATCAGCCTATGTTTTAATTTATTTTAGATAATATTTAGTTGCTTTTTTAAATGAAAAAATGTCATCATATCTAACTTATTTTCACATTCTCAAATCTGTTAGGCTTATATGGTACTGTACCTAGGAAACATAGACAGACTATACATAGGAAAAAGTGACCCCTTCATTATATTTTCAAGTTTATGCAAGCAAAACATATTTACTCATTATTTATATGCCAGACATTATTGGAAGAGGTTGCAACAATAAAAGACCTTTTTTGCATTGCAACACAAGGAACCTTTCTTGCATTAGGCCCTATAGACATGCCCAATCTCAAAATTTCACCTATCTATTGCAACTTAGTTTTGTCCAGATTTGTGACTTAGTTCCCCCAATTGCAACTGAATTTTCACTTTATATGACTTTTCTTGCCTTTTTCTCTTTTTTCTCTTTCTCTTTTTCTCCTCTTTCCCCTCTCTCTTTTTTCTCTCTGTGACAGGCCTTTTGGCTCTGTCTTTCTAAACTTCTAACTATTAGTGTTTATTAAATATCCTACGAGCTGCCACCAAAGTTGTTACAGGCCTTTCACCTCTTACTTTATCAATTTTAATCCCACCGATTTGCCAACTACAGTTATCCTGATTATACTTGCTTTTACTCCCTAACTATTTCTTAGAATTTCATTTAAATATTTCTGGGTAGCGTTCTTAGTAGCGTTTCTGGTAGCTTATGGCTTGCTTTCTGGTAGCGTTCTAGTAGCTTATGGCCTGAGCGGTCTAGTACTGGTATATGTATTAGTGTATAGTCCTAATCGGGCGTTCACCAAGACTAGAGGGTCACGGCGCCTCTCTTAGTATATCTCCAGGAATTAGTCCCAATTCCCTTCTCTTAGCAAATTTCTTAGAATCGTTTCACAGGTTTTGCAAATGAAGAAGTCGCTATTTAGCTCAAAGACTTTGAAATGGTTTAGATTGAACTGCTTATTCTGTTCGCAATTATTTGCTCACGGGTAAAAGACAGTTAGAGTATATTTGTCGCGAAACCACTCCTATATATAGTGATTTTCCCCACATACGATTAAAACAAAAAATAATTCTCCAATTTATTTCGCGCATTAAAACAAACTATTATTTGGCGTTCGCGTAGATTCAGTTTCTAAGAAAGATTCGAATATACAGTTATTACATTGAAAGAACATTCGAGTATACTATGATAAAGGCATAGCACTAGTACATCTCCTTTCTTTTCCTTTTCTCTTCCTCTCCTCTCTTTCCTCCCCAAATTTTTTGTTTTTTACATTTTCAATTTTGTGACCTTACCTTGGCCGGTGGCTATTTCACCCATCCAGTTTGGATGGGTTGGACAGGTGTTGGACATGTATGTTGCATTATAACATTTTGGTCTTTTGTATGCTAACAACTATACCATATACTAGCTCTATGGTGCAATTTTCTGGTGGATTGTTCTGTATACTGGATATTTTATTTTATGCCAACCCCTTTTTCATGTCTATTGTATACTAGAATTTTCTAGTATAGACCTATATGTAAGATTCAAGAGTAGGGCTTTATTTTTAATTAATTTTAAATTTTAAATTTAATTTTAATGGTATTTAAAAGCTTATGAAAGCTACTAAAGAAGTAGCATATGTATGTTGCTTTTTAACAATTATTTCTAGAGGTCTAAGAATAATAAAAAGGGGTAGGTGAGGGTATATTTTTTTATCTTAAGATAAAAAAGGCATTGTTTGCCTTTTAGCTTTAAATAAATAGTGCTTAATAACTAGTCTAAAATTTTAAGTATAATGTTAGAAGATTTTTTAAAGTAGTCAGTACTTTGTCTTAGATATTCAATAAAAAAATTTTTTTAAAATCCCTATTATATAGCCAAAGGTTTTAATGCAGATAGTTATTTACACCTATAAGAATCAAAACTATACTTTAAATTAATATATAAATTAATAAATAATAGTGTACCAAAGCTTAGTTAATGTTTATAAGAAAGAAAGAAAACAGGCTTTAAAATACTTCTTTGTATTTTATATGTATATAATAAAAATATTTTAAGAATTATTTAGTATCATTTTCAATTTTGACCACAATTTGCTAAGCCTAAGAAAGAAAAAAATGTTTTTTTGTTTAGAAATATATTGATATCTTGCTTATACCAATATATTGGCACTCATATCTTGGCAGTTTATAACTATAATAAATTTATTATCTTACTTAAATTTTTTTTATATTCCTAAGTTTTTTACTATTTGTTCTTATTGTATCAGTAGAAGTATATAGAAGAAATATAAGGACAACTGAATTCAACTTTTTACCTGTATTAGGAAAAGTAAAGATTAGAATTTCACCCAATTTTTCTTACACCTAATACAAAAGGCATAAAGATTGTGTACTATGCATTATATAACATTTATTTAAATGATTTTTTCGTTATATAGTTATTAGTTTATAGTTATAGTTATAAGAAATTTTCTTAGCATGCATAAAAATTTCAAAATAAAGCCTATTATCAGTTTGTTCATTAAGGAAATCTCAAATTCTATCTATTATAACAGTGCTTAACACCTTGGTCTCATTTAGCCAAATTGTGACTTGTGCAACTTTGACTCACTCCATTTGCACAGATCTCCAAGATAATTGACAAGCGCAAGAAGCAAGGCCGAGTTGAATACAGGATCCGCTGGACTGGTTTCAAATCCAGTCAGGACACCTGGGAGCCGGCCACAGAGATCATGCCTGTTGCTTACCGATTGGTCAGAGATTTTCATAACCGATCAAAGAATTCAAATAATTCGGCTTCGAATGCCAGTTCACCGAGCTCTTCAAAGGAGCAGCAACCAATTGACCAGGGCTCTCCGAAAAAGCAGCAGACTCAGCCGAGGCTGCCGAAGCTCATGGCCCTGAAACAGCTGCAGCAGTCGCAGCCCGAACCGCCGCAGGCTCAGAAATTGCCGCAGAAGCAGCAGACAGCTGCTAAACTGATGCGAAAGAAAGGCGGCAAACAGCAACCGCAACGGGCTCGCGTGCTGGCTTTGCCAAAGAGAAAAGCCAAGAAAAGGCTGCAGAAATTGCAGCCAAAGCAGCAGAAGCAGCAAGCCAAGAAAAATAACCAGCAAAAATCTGCAGATGACGCTTCAACAGTTTCTGCTTCTAATCCGTCTTCAGCCGCGTCTGCATCCTCTTCTTCGTCGTCTGCTTCGTCCGCCGCATCGTCCGCTGCTTCTTCAACCGTATCGCCTAATTCGCAGCCTTCGCAGCCGCCTCAGCCGTTGCCACCGTCGCATCAGTCGCAGTCGCCGCCGCTGCCAATTCCGTCTCAGATGCAGCAGCAGCAGTCAGAGCTAGCGGCTCTGCCATCAGCATCTATTGATTGGAATTTGAAATACGGATTAGAAGGCGGCAGCGCTCCGGTCACGCCTCGACACTTGTCTCCTTCGTCTCCTTCGACAGCTCCTGTAGCTTTGATTGCATCCGCTGTCGATTCTCCTTCGGCTCTGCTAGCTCCGGCCTCGTCTCCGCCTCTGGCGCCTTCGCCGCGGCCTGAACAACAGCAGCAGCAGCAGCAACAGTCGCAGCCTTCGCTGCCGCAGACGCCGACATCGTCGTCTAGCGATCTTCGCCGCTACCACGCCGGAGTTATCGACGCTATTGATAGCATCCGTCGGTTGAAGCGCAAGGTACTACTAGATCGAGTAGTGCAAGCAGTGTGCAAGAAGCTCCGAGTCGGTGCTGGACTAGCGGAAGCGGTCATCGAGGATATGGTTAGAATTGGCCGCTTAAAAAAGGTCCGCTGTTCAACTGACAACTCGCTGACTCTGTACTTGCCTAATCAGAAGCCGCGCTCAGTTGCTGTGTCCACTGTGTCAGCCAAAGCTAAACCGAAGTCCCAGCAGCAGCAGCAGCTGCAAGCAAAGAAAACAACTCATATTCGCAACAATTATCATGAGTTATTTGTTAAACAGCCGGCCCACAGTCCGGGTGTGTTTGAAATCTGGCTAGTTGGGCCCAGCAATGGCACTGGACAGCCTGGCTGCTGCTTCACAGTCCGTCTGATGCAGGAGCTGTGCCGGGCGCTGCAGCAGGCGCTAAACAATCCAGCTTGCAGGCTGGTCCGTCTGGCTAACACAGATCCCCGCTGCTTTAGTAGGGGAGTCGATCTCAGCTCAATGCTAGCAGCCAAGCCCGGTCAGGAGGCTTCTCTAGCTGTCAATCAGCTCACTGACGAATTGCAACGCTTAGTGTCGGCTATGGTTGAATTTCCCAAGTTATTGGTTGCCACGGTTACAGGAGCTTGCGTAGGCTTAGGCGCGGCCCTGCTGCCGCTGTGCGATTTTGTCTACGCTAGCGATAGCGCCTATTTTTATTTGCCCTACGCCAAGCTCAAGCAGCCGTGCGAGGCTGGCGTGTCCTACACTCTGCGACAGGCGTTGGGCAAGCCGACCGCCTCTGAGATGCTGCTTGCCGGACGGAAGCTCACAGCTAACGAGGCGTGCACTCGGGGCCTGGTGTCTAGCGTGATCTTTGCTGACACATTTCAACAGGAAGCCGCCGTCCGTTGCGCCAGCATCGGCGCCAGCGTCGGTGCCGAGAATGTGCGCCAGACTAAAGCGCTGATGCATTCGACTAGCAGGTCGTCTGTTATCCAGGCCTGCCAGGCCGAGTGCCTGGCCTTGCGCTCCTATTGGCTGAGAGATGACGCCAGGCAGCTGATGCGCGAATTTCTTGGCGAAGATCGCGACTTGCTAGAGCGCGCGGAGGCGTCGGTCTTGTGACACGACCGGCTTGACCAGCTGACCAGATTGGCTATGCATTTTTTGAAGAGCAGAATTACAACAGCAGGGCTGCCATCTTGCCTTTCATCGCCAATTCTAATCTGTCGGCAAACACTAGGGCCAGAAGAAAGAACTAGAGGAGAAGAGAGATGAGATAGCAAAAGGAGAGAGAAGAAGAGAAGAAGGTGGTTGACTCTGCAGAGACATAAAATTGGATTAACTTTCAAAATAGTGCAATTTTTTTTTCAAAAGAAAGCAATTTTTATTGGAAAATAAGGATTATTATTATGTAATGCCATCAATGCCTATCAATAGCAACTCAAGACAGCTAAAATTAGTAATTTCAAATTTGTCTTTCCGTCTGTCTCCTTGCATGCGCTGGTATTGAAGTATTTAGTTTTTTGTGCTTGTACTTGTACTTGGTGAATATAGAGATTAATATTGGCTACTGACTACTGACAGCATCAGTAGGCATGCTTTTCCAAGGGTTATATTCTTTTAATCTTAAATTTCTGAATCGTTTTGTTCAAATCGCATTCCAATGCTTCGATTTGGGTAAAATTTCGATTACTAAATCGCGTAAAATCATATAACTGCCTGTTACTTTATGCGCTGGTTTCTTATCAGGGAATTATTATGTGCTTATCCGATTAATTTTGTCGTTTGTGTAATAATTGTGTTGCAAGGCACTGCTTTGCCGTCGTGTGCGTTAGGTTTTTATTTTTGTCTGTTTTGCTATTTTTTGTGTTTTTGTCCGCTGTGAGTGTTGCAAGTGTGCTGTTAACACGATTTGCTTAAAACTTCCCCTGATATGTTAGCTATGGGATGTCATGTATAAAGCGCTTTAATTGCCCCCTTTATCCGGTCTTTGTTTGTGTCAGATTAAATTGACTCAGACTAAAATTTCCCTGAGATTCTCCCTACAATCTCCCTGAGAATTGTCCTACAGTCTACCTGAGAATCGCCCTACAGTCTACCTGAGAATTGCCCTACAATCTCCCTGAGAATTGCCCTACAATCTCCCTGAGAATTGCCCTACAGTCTTCCTGAGAATCGCCCTGCAATCTCCCTGAGAATCGCCCTACAATCTACCTGAGAATCGCCCTACAATCTCCCTGAGAATCACCCTACAGTCTCCCTGAGAATCACCCTGCAATCTCCCTGAGAATCGCCCTACAGTCTCCCTGAGAATCGCCCTGCAATCTCCCTGAGAATCGCCCTACAGTCTCCCTGAGAATCGCCCTACAGTCTCCTTGAGAATCGCCCTACAATCGCCCTGAGAATCGCCCTACAATCTACCTGAGAATCGCCCTAAAATCTCCCTGAGAATCGCCCTAAAATCTCCCTGAGAATCTCCCTACAATCTCCCTGATAATCGCCCTAAAATCTCCCTGAGAATCTCCCTACAATCTACCTGAGAATCGCCCTACAATCTCCCTGAGAATCACCCTACAATCTACCTGAGAATCGCCCTACAATCTCCCTGAGAATCGCCCTGAAATCTACCTGAGAATCGACCTACAATCTCCATGAGAATCGCCCTACAATCTCCCTGAGAATCGCCCTACAATCTCCCTGAGAATCGCCCTACAATCTCCCTGAGAATCGCCCTACAATCTCCCTGAGAATCGCCCTACAATCTACCTGAGAATCGCCCTACAATCTCCCTGAGAATCGCCCTACAATCTCCCTGAGAATCGCCCTAAAATCTCCCTGAGAATCTCCCTACAATCTACCGGAGAATCGCCCTACAATCTCCCTGAGAATCGCCCTACAATCTCCCTGAGAATCGCCCTACAATCTCCTTGAGAATCGCCCTACAATCTCCCTGAGAATCGCCCTACAATCTACCTGAGAATCGCCCTACAATATCCCTGAGAATCGCCCTACAATCTCCCTGAGAATTGCACTACAATCTATCTGAGAATCGCCCTACAGTCTCCTTGAGAATCGCCCTACAATCTCCCTGAGAATCGCCCTGAAATCTACCTGAGAATCGACCTACAATCTCCATGAGAATCGCCCTACAATCTCCCTGAGAATCGCCCTAAAATCTCCCTGAGAATCGCCCTACAATCTCCCTGAGAATCGCCCTAAAATCTCCCTGAGAATCGCCCTACAATCTCCCTGAGAATCGCCCTACAATCTCCCTGAGAATCGCCCTACAATCTACCTGAGAATCGCCCTACAATCTACCTGAGAATCGCCCTACAATCTACCTGAGAATCGCCCTACAATCTCCCTGAGAATCGCCCTACAATCTACCTGAGAATCGCCCTACAATCTCCCTGAGAATCGCCCTACAATCTACCTGAGAATCGCCCTACAATCTACCTGAGAATCGCTTTTTAGTCTCTGATAATCACTTTCATCACTTTCATAAGACTTTTATTTATAAATGGCCACTATTTTATAAATTAATTTCAAACCCAGCAGCATATCTGTGTTATCAACACTTATCTACTTAGTAAGTAGTATTAGTTATATAATTGCGCCTCCCGTCAAACTTGCTATTTTTGTTGTAATTATTTATTAAATTTGTATTTCCTTATTAATTTTTTTGCTTACTATAAGTAACAGAAGCTTTATTAAAGAATATTTTTGTTAGTTTGATTAATAAGATTTGAATATAATAAGGCAATAAAGTAGAGCTGATTTAATAATGTACTCTAAACAGACTTCAATCACGTAACTTCTATCAAAATTGACAAACAAAACAGAACAAACACTTACAAATCAACATCTAATTTGTCCGCTCATTTATAATAGCCAAGGAAGAATAAATGTTTATTAATAAGTAAACTCGGTCCCGTGAATTTTGTCTTTCTAAATCCTCTTAACTGCGCGATAACGGTCTCTTCTGTGCGTGCTTTGACAGCCGATCTGTCTCTCACTCTTTCTCTCAGTGTACTAATAACAGTAGTATAAATTAGCTACGTAAGTCTCCGGATTACTGTACACGTTTAAACTCAATTGCTATCTATAAATCATAGTCTTCATAAATAAATATTTTGTACAGCTTTGTGAAGTGACATTTTTTCTTGTCCCAATTCTGATTTTATCAGGCTTTAACCATTTTTTTAGTTCATTTTATTAACATTTCACTGCGTTTGCTTGTCGATAATTAATTACAAATTTAATTATGCCCCATAGTTATAGAAATATTATTTTAAGCTTGGCACGCACTGCTCTGTTGTACATATAAGCCGTGTTAGCGCGTTTGAAAAATTTGCAAATAAATCAATTTCATCTATTTGTCGATCAGCGCGTGTAATAAATTTATTTTAGGCGGTACGGTTAAACGTTCAGGAACAGATTTAAAGTTTTAACGTTTTTGAGATTACATTTTTTCGAGGCTTGATGTACGCACTGACCAGTTCCCCAATGTACACAGGCCATATCGATCCAGTTCCCCAATGTACACAGGCCATATTGATCCAGTTCCCCAATGTACACAGGCCATATTGATCCAGTTCCCCAATGTACACAGGCCATATCGATCCAGTTCCCCAATGTACACAGGCCATATCGATCCAGTTCCCCAATGTACACAGGCCATATCGATCCAGTTCCCCAATGTACACAGGCCATATCGATCTAGTTCCCCAATGTACACAGGCCATATCGATCCAGTTCCCCAATGTACACAGGCCATATCGATCTAGTTCCCCAATGTACACAGGCCATATCGATCCAGTTCCCCAATGTACACAGGCCATATCGATCCAGTTCCCCAATGTACACAGGCCATATATTGAGCCATCACCCATGAATGACAGTTAGCCTCACTCAGTCAATTAGTGAATTTTAGTCACAAAGTAGTACCGCTCAATCGATGGGAAACATGAATTTGTAAAGAATTATATATTAATTAATTCATTGTATATATAATTATATAGAATCAATACGCAAAGGGAGCATACAATGCTTAGTGAAAACTTTACAAAAAAGTGTTTATTGATTAACAAGCAGGTATGTGTCCGGCATACAACACAGGTGTCAAGGGCGTGAGTGAATTTAAAAACAGCGAGTTTCAGGGGACGGACAGTTCATTAAATCAAACCAGTTGAGTTAATTCAACCTGATAAACGAAAACATATACGATAAACAATGACTGGCAGTTTTTATACAATAAAATCGGACAATTGCAGGACAAATCATAACGAAATCAGTAGCAATGTGGACGGTAGCATAAATATATGAGCAAAAATTAGCTAATTATGAAAACAAACCAAAGTTGTTTTCTACTGGAGAGAATTTATTTAATTTCAGATAAAAAATTTTGTATAGGTAGGAACAGGCGAATGAAAATATTTTTGCAACTAATTAAATTAAATCTATTTTTAATATACAAACAAACAGTTAAGATTTAGTGTAAATGGGGGTAGAGGTTGGATAAGATTAAGTGTACATAGGGGATAGGGGGTTGGTTAAGATCGAGTGTACATAGGGGGTAGGGGGATTGGTTAAGATCGAGTGTACATAAGGGGTAGGGGTTGGTTAAGATCGAGTGTACGTAGGGGGTAGGGGGGGGGGTTGGTTAAGATTGAGTGTACATAGGGGGTAGGGGGGTTGGTTAAGATCGAGTGTACATAGGGGTAGGGGGATTGGTTAAGATCGAGTGTACATAAGGGGTAGGGGTTGGTTAAGATCGAGTGTACGTAGGGGGTAGGGGGGGGTTGGTTAAGATTGAGTGTACATAGGGGGTAGGGGGGTTGGTTAAGATTGAGTGTACATAGGGGGTAGGGGGGTTGGTTAAGATTGAGTGTACATAGGGGGTAGGGGTTGGTTAAGATCGAGTGTACATAGGGGGTAGGGGTTCATATTGATATGTTTTAATTGCTCAAGACAAAATTCTCCTATTAGTTGAACCAGACCAAGACCAAGAGTTCCCGTGGTCCCATGGAATGGTAAATGATCCTTCAAAATTATCCAAATGCTTTATAAAGGCAGTTTAGAATGGCTTTGCAAAAGAGTGTATAAAAATAATAGAAAATGTAAGCCTAAATAAATTTCAGCTCGATTAGGAAATGTTGGGCGGAATTGCATCGCAGTTTCACCGAAACAAGCGCTATAAAATTTAGCAAACTGAACTACTACTAAAAGTAACCAAGCGAAAAGGTTTCTAAAAAATAATTAACCAACTGTGGAATGTGTTGCTGTTCCAGATAAATAATTGGCAGATAAATTTCAAGTAACTACATGTAGTTAAAATGAAACGCAACTACTAATGTAAGAATACAATTAGTAAACAGTTTAATCAAGCTTTAATCAAGCTTCTAATAAAAACTAATAATTTATATTACTAAGCACAGCTTGGACCAGCAAGGAAGTATATATATAAATTAACATTGTCAACGGGTATAAAGTTACACCTACACTAAAATTCAGGCAGAAAACGCGTCAACTTCTACTTATAGTACAGTACTACAGTAGATAATCATGAGCGGGAAAAATGAAGTAAATTGAATCCTGGACAATTAAAATTCGAAGTCACTTTTATAAAATTATAAAAGATATTTTCAATATTTCCGACGGCTAAGGCTTCCGATCCATGAGCACCCGACCTTCGCGGTCCTTGATCCTAACTCGGCCAGAAGCGTACCTGGTCTCCTGTCTGCCGTCGGGATAAATTGTCTTCTTAGTACCGTCCGGGTACTCCCGACTGCGGTACTGCGGAGTGTGCACCTCCTTCTGACCGTTGCGGAAGTAGATCTCCTTCAGGGGCGTCGGTCCGTTCACCAGGCGCAGCCGGGTGCCGTCAGGGAAAGCCGACACCTGCGGCAGGTAGAGGAGGTCGTAAATCTCATTATTTGTCATTGCCCCAGTCTCTCCGCTCCATCACTGTCCCAGTCTCCCCGCTCCATCACTTTTAAAGTCGCCCCGCACGATCACTGTCCCAGTCTCTCAGCTCCATCACTGTCCCAGTCTCTCAGCGACATCACTGTCCCAGTCTCTCAGCGACATCACTGTCCCAGTCTCTCAGCGACATCACTGTCCCAGTCTCTCAGCTCCATCACTTTCCCAGTCTCTCAGCTACATCATTGTCCCAGTCTCTTAGCTCTACCACTGTCCCAGTCTCTTAGCTCCACCACTGTCCCAGTATCAGCTACATCACTGTCCCAGTATCAGCTACATCACTGTCCCAGTCTCTCAGCTCCATTACTGTCCCAGTCTCTGGACTCCATCACTGTCCCAGTCTCTCAGCTAAATCACTGTCCCAGTCTCTCAGCTACATCACTGTCCCAGTCTCTCAGCTACATACATCACTGTCCCAGTCTTTCAGCTCCATTACTGTCCCAGTCTCTGGACTCCATTACTGTCCCAGTCTCTCAGCTACATACAGCACTGTCTTAGCCTCTCCGCTCCATCTTCACTACCCGCAACCGCAGCTCACCTCCTCCGTAGCGTCGGCGCTGACAGACTTGACCACCCCATCGGGAAACTGAATCTCTCTGGAGCCATCAGGCATCACGGTCTCGGACTGGCCGTTGGCGAACACTAACAACTGCCTGCCGTCGCTGTAATTAGTATGTACGGTGCCCGTGTCGGCGTATCGGTACACAACTCGACTGTCGCTGTCGGGGACGCCGCTATCGCCGCCAGAGTAGGCAGTCTTGACGTCGCCATTGAAATAATTGGTGGTCACGGTGGAGCCATCGGCTGAGATCAATTTCACGGTGCCGTTGGGAAAGTTCACACGGCGGCGACCGTCGGGGAACACCTGGAATTATTGATTTAGGGATCGATTAAGGATTAACTGTGCTACCCGGAAGTAGAATCCTGCATTAAAACTCGACTAAGAATCTTTCACTTATTCTCACCAAGAAGAATCGCCCTCAAACCCCACACTGAGAATCGCCCTCAAACCCCACACTGAGAATCGCCCTCAAACCCCACACTGAGAATCGCCCGCAAAACCCCACACTGAGAATCGCCCGCAAAACCCCACACTGAGAATCGCCCGCAAAACCCCATTCTGCCTTTGACAATGTCCTTTTTCGCTCCTTCAGAAACTCTCTTTCCCGCAGGAATGTGAGACACAGCATTGTTCGCTGGATTTATTTTATGATCCGCAATAGGTTTGCGACATCTACGCTTATGGGCGTTACCTACACCCGAGCGGTGATGAAAGGCGGCCCGCAAGGTGGCGTGCTAACTCCACTTCTTTGGAATCTCGTCATGGACGAACTTCTAACCGCAGACATTCCCAGCAGTATCACCAGGGCGGGCTACGCTGATGACGTTGCCGCGGTCGTCAGCGGACCTGACCCCGCCACTCTGCGCAACCTGATGCAACAATTCGCCGACAAGGCGGCTGACTGGGCCACGCAACATGGCCTAAAAATCAGCGTCACGAAGACTGTCGCTGTCGTTTTCACCAAGCGCCGTGCGTGGGAGATGAAAAACCTCACTGTCTATGGCAGAAACATCCCCTTCAAGAAGGAGGTCAAATACCTCGGTGTGACGCTAACGCATGACCTGCGCTGGACGAAGCACCTTGATAACGTCATCGGTCGGGCAAAACGCTGCTTTGCCCAGCTGCGCAGAGCCATCGGGCCGACTTGGGGCCTCTCGCCTAGAACGGTCCGTTGGATTTATACCGGCATCATCCGGCCCAGTATCACATACGCGAGTCTCATCTGGACTAGCGTGCTGGAGCAGAAGACCGCCCGTCAGCGCCTACACCAGCTGCAGGGCAGCATTTGTCGTGCCATCACAGGTGCGTACCCGTCTACCCCTTACGAGGGGCTGAACACTATCCTTAATCTCCCTCCGCTTCACCTATTTATTAGGGCGGAGGCTATGAAGTCCGCCTCCCGACTTATCAGAGATAAAACGTTAAATAACGTACCCTCTGGCTTTATGCCTATGAAAACCTTAATCCCGCATATGGACTTTGTCCGCCGCGACCTCAACAACATCCACATGGACCTGGGCAATGTGGACAGTCGACTCCCCGCCCTCAACATCAGGAGGGGCTTCCAGACCGCCATCCCTGGCCGAGACAGCATTCCGCTGGATGTCGGCGTGAACCGGCGCAGCCAGGGCATTCACTGCTTCACCGACGGCTCGCTGTTCAACGGCCGCGCTGGAGCGGGTATTGCCATTTTCCACGAGGGTAAGATGCTTCTCCAGGAAGGTCTGCACCTCGGTGAGAACACCTCAGTTTTCCAAGCTGAAATTTGCGCCATTGAGCAGTGTGCCCAGAAACTGCTTCAGGCGAACATTAATAACTCTAATATTAATTTCTACACTGATAGCCAAGCTGCTATTAAGGCCTTAACCACTGAGAATATCTCCGCTGCTACAGTATCTCAATGCCACCGCAGTGTGCAATCTCTCTCAGTCCTTAACAGGATTAGAATTATCTGGACACCCGGTCACAGCAACATCCTGGGCAACGAGCTCGCGGACTCTCTCGCCAAGGAGGGCAGCAACCCAGACGGCAAGCACCGTCTGATGAGGCTACCCACTCCAAGGTCGCAAGTCACCCGCCATATCCACAGGTGGCTCCATCAGCAGCACCAGCTCCACTGGAACAGCTGCACCGAGTACAGGCAGAGCCGCTCTGCCATGCCTAACCTGAACAGGAAAGTCTCTGATTACCTGATTTCGCTTAACAGAACCGACCTCAGGGAGATGTGCATGGTCCTAACCGGCCATGGTTTCTTCCAGAGACATATCTCGTTGCAAACCGGTTGCCCTCCCACCTGTCCCTTCTGTGGCATAGGAGAGGAGACCGCGGAGCATCACGTCACCTTCTGCCCTTACTTCAACAAGGCGCGGCACAAATACATCGGCCACCCCCAGCGGATGGACGAGCTGACCACCCCGGACAATATCCGTGACCTTCGCGCCTTCGTCCGTGACTCCGGCCGGATGAGGGTCGCTGATGTCTCCACTGTGAACCTGCCGACTACTGGCGGGGACCGGGTGCACCCCCAAGGTTAATCCTTGTGCTCTTTTACGTTGGGGTTGCGATAGGGGCCTCGCGGCCTATTCGCGGCGCCTGCGCCCCCCGTCAGTAGTAAGTAAGTAAGTAAGTAACCCCACACTGAGAATCGCCCCCAACCCCAAACTGAGAACCGCCACACTCAGAGGTCACAAACCTGCTCAATCCGACCATTTGGGTGCCGAGACTCAGTCAACGGCATTTCTTCATCCTCGCGAACTTCCTGTTGCTGAAGCTGAAGCTGCGGTTGCTGCTGCTGCTGCTGCTGTCGTTGCGTCAACATTGGTGGAGGAGGAGGAGGCGGCGGCGGTGGCGGCTGAGGCGCCTGAGGCTGCTGTTGAGGCGGCGGTGATGGCGCCGTCGGTGGAAGCGCCTGAACTGGCGCTGGCGCGGCCTTCAACGCCTTGAGCTGCAGGCGCTCCTTCTCCAGATTCTGCACCCGCTGACGCAGTTCGGCTTTCTCAGCCTCCAAGCTCTCGGCCCGATCTCTCAGGCGAGCCAAATTGGCGGACCAGCGCGCCTCCTTCTGCGCGCATTCGTCTCGCAGTGCGGCCAACTCCTGGCGCAGGCGTTCGGACTCTTCGCGGCCCTCGCGCCCGGCGCCAGCCTTCAAAGCTTTGGCGTAGTCGTCCAGCAGGCGGCGCTCTTTGCGCAGCTTGCGCTGTTCGGCCTCGCGCTCGCGCTGCGTCGCCTCGGCTGCGGACCGGCGCTCCTCATCCAGCTTGCGGCGCTCCGCCGCCAGGCCGGCCCGCTCCGACTCCAGCTCGCGTTTCAGCTTGGACAGCTGGGGGTTTATGGTCTGCGGGTTGGGGTTTATGGCTAGTGAATTGGGAAGTTTATGGTCTGCGGGTTGGGGTTTATGGCTAGTGAATTGGGAAGTTTATGGTCTGCGGGTTGGGGTTTATGGCTAGTGAATTTGGGGGTTTATGGTCTGCGGGTTGGGGTTTATGGCTAGTGAATTGGGAGTTTATGGTCTGCGGGTTGGGGTTTATGGCTAGTGAATTGGGGTTTATGGTCTGCGGGTTGGGTTTTATGGCTAGTGAATTGGGGGGTTTATGGTCTGCGGGTTGGGGTTTATGGCTAGTGAATTGGGAGTTTATGGTCGGCGGGTTGGGGTTATGGCTAGTGAATTGGGGAGTTTATGGTCTGCGGGTTGGGGTTTATGGCTAGTGAATTGGAGTTCATGGTTAGTAAACTTGGGGTTTGTGGTTAGTAAATTGGGGGTTAGGGGGTTTATGATTAGTAAACTCATTCTAACCTGAAATCGTTCAATTTCGGCCTCCAGCTCGCGCAGTTTCTCTCGCAGCACCGAGGTGGCCACAATGCTGTCCTGAGCAGCCGCGGTTGCCTGTTTGGCAGTTTTTGCCTGAGGAAAAATCATCAGACTGGCCGCTTCGGCGGCTGCGGCAGCGGCGGCGGCACTGGCGGCTGTCACGGCGTTGGTGGATGACGCGGGCGGCACCGGCGGCTGCTGGAAGAGCTGGCCGCCTCCTGGCAATAGGGATTGGTGGCAGCGGTGGGATCAAAAGACTCACTGGGCTCAAGAGTGGGTCTGCTACAGCAGGAGAGCTGCGGGCACCCTAACGCAACGCCTTCAGCGAAATCGTCCCGCCAATAGCGCTGAGACAATTCTGCCCATACACACGCTCTCACAGGGTGTACAGCTGCCCTGACATTCTAATCATCGGGCATGTGCACATGCGCGCGGAATCAAACCAGGGGTCGTGGCGCGAGTCAGACGCGCTTACTATTGTACCCCTGCTCACACCCTGCCCACCATGAGCTGAACCCTGCTCACACCCTGCCCACCATGAGCTGAACCCTGCTCACACCCTGCCCACCATGAGCTGAACCCTGCTCACACCCTGCCCACCATGAGCTGAACCCTGTTCACACCCTGCCCACCATGAGCTGAACCCACCCTACCCACCATGAGCTGAACCCACCCTACCCACCATGAGCTGAACCCTACCCACCATGAGCTGAACCCTACCCACCATGAGCTGAACCCTACCCACCATGAGCTGAACCCTACCCACCATGAGCTGAACCCTACCCACCATGAGCTGAACCCTACCCACCATGAGCTGAACCCTACCCACCATGAGCTGAACCCTACCCACCATGAGCTGAACCCTACCCACCATGAGCTGAACCCTACCCACCATGAGCTGAACCCTACCCACCATGAGCTGAACCCTACCCACCATGAGCTAAACCCTACCCACCATGAGCTGAACCCACCCTACCCACCATGAGCTGAACCCTACCCACCATGAGCTGAACCCTACCCACCATGAGCTGAACCCTACCCACCATGAGCTAAACCCTACCCACCATGAGCTGAACCCACCCTACCCACCATGAGCTGAACCCTACCCATTATGAGCTGAACCCTACCCACCATGAGCTGAACCCTACCCACCATGAGCTGAACCCTACCCACCATGAGCTAAACCCTACCCACCATGAGCTCCGGAAGCCGCAGCGGGCGGATCCAGCAGGCTGCAGGTTGGCGTGGCCTCGCTATCAACCGTGGCCGAATTTGCCGCAGGCGGCAGACCAGCGCCGCCGCCCCATTCTTCGCTGTCGTGAAACTCATGACGCCGAGTGCCCAGCTGTTGTTGTTGCTGCTGCTGCATCAGCTGATGCTGAGCCGAGGCCCGACCGGAGTCGCTTTGCGAAGCAGCCGACGAGTTGTGGCCGCTGAATTCGCGCATGAAATCGGCCAGACGCTCTTCGTCATCATCGGACACGCTCGGAATGTCGTGTTCGTCCGTGCCAGGATAAATCAATTGCTGCTGCTGCTGCTGCTGAGCCCGGCGCTGCTCAGACTCTCTCAACCGATTAGTCACGTGACGCTTCACCGTGGCCTTGTCTAGCAATGCCAGAGCGGAGAACTGCGACACCACCGAGTTATCTGCCGCAGCTTCGAGTAGTTCAAATTCTTCCAGATCGTCGCGCGTGTCCGAGCAGGCCGTGGGCGCCCTGGCCGGCTCGCCGTCGTCGCGATCTTCAAAGCAAGGCGGCCTCTGGCGCTGCTGCTGCTGTTGCTGCTGCTGCTGCTGTCGGTTAATCAGTTGGGTAAGCATCAATTGCTGTTGCTGCTGGTGCTGGCCCTGGAAATTTGCCGCAGTCTGAGCTCGAATTGATGTTGCTCCGCCTGCGGCAGGTCTCACAGTTGTCGTTGCTGCCGAAACTTTTGGCGGAGTCTTCGATGCGCCAACTGGAGCCGTTGAAGAGGCCACTTGTTGAGCCTGTTTCTGCTTTGCCGGCGGCTTCTTTGGGTTTCTGGCTAGGCCGCCTTTGTTGAACCGGCTGATGCCCTCGCCACGGCGCAGGAACCGGAACTTCGGCTTGGCGCCGCCGCCGCCGCCTCCCGCTGGTTGCTTCTGGCGCTGCTGCTGACCGCCACCGCCGCCGCCGCCTCCAACTTTCCCGCGACTGTTCAGCGTCTCTTCAAGGAGGTCCTCGAATGGCCGATCCGGACAGCCGGCCAGAGGAATTTCGTCGTTGCCAACGCCGCCGTTGTGGCTGCTGCGCAGGTCCGTAGCCGACGAGGCGCTGGTGCCGCCAGCCGGCTGCAACAGGTTCTCCTTGTCAGAGTCTCGGCGAGATCCTTCGTCGAATCCATCGTCAACAGGTTCGGAGCCTTCGGCCGCGGCAACCTCGTTAATAATGCTCTTGCCGCTGACATGGTTGTCGTTGGCGTCGTATTGATCGTCGAACAGGGCCTCGTCATCGTCAGGCAGGTAGTTCAACACGACGCCAGCTCGCTGCACCCAGGAACGGCTGCTGGGAGCGAAGCAATTGCTCTCCTGACTGCGCAGCATAGGGCGAGTCGGAGGTTCAGCAATTTGAGCAAATAAGACACTCACTGGAGCACACGCCTGCGAATAACTATAAGTGAGCTCTGCAAATAGCAGCAATGCAACCGAAGCTCGCTTGCAGCTAGGGCGGGGCTCGGGGAGGGGATTAGCGTTGCTAAAAGGAGATGGGGAGGGATTAGCGTGGCTAAAAGGAGATGGGGAGGGATTAGCGTGGCTAAAAGGAGATGGGGAGGGATTAGCGTGGCTAAAAGGAGATGGGGAGGGATTAGCGTGGCTAAAAGGAGATGGGGAGGGATTAGCGTGGCTAAAAGGAGATGGGGAGGGATTAGCGTGGATAAAAGGGGGTGGGAAGGGATTAGCGTGGCTAAAAGGAGATGGGGAGGGATTAGCGTGGATAAAAGGGGGTGGGAAAGGATTAGCGTGGCTAAAAGGAGATGGGGAGGGATTAGCGTGGATAAAAGGGGGTGGGAAGGGATTAGCGTGGCTAAAAGGAGATGGGGAGGGATTAGCGTGGATAAAAGGGGGTGGGAAAGGATTAGCGTGGCTAAAAGGAGATGGGGAGGGATTAGCGTGGATAAAAGGGGGTGGGAAGGGATTAGCGTGGCTAAAAGGAGATGGGGAGGGATTAGCGTGGATAAAAGGGGGTGGGAAGGGATTAGCGTAGATAAAAGGGGGTGGGAAGGGATTAGCGTGGATAAAAGGGGGTGGGGAGGGATTAGCGTGGCTAACCTATCGGGCTACGCTAACCTTTACTAAACGTATTCTACATATGCTAATACAAGTAGTAGTAAACTAAAAAAACAGATGCAAACACAACAAAGAGCGAATCAATATTAGCCATTGTTGAAGCAAATTTTATTTGCTGTTTTATGACCGGTTAGAAACTGCTATATACCGACTCTATGAAGACTTAATTACCATTTACTAGTAACTTACAAATAATACATAAATATATAAAATTTGCATAGAGTTTGCTTTTGTATTACTTAGTTAATATAATTATCATCCAAACTGAAGGTGACAAACAATAAACGATGCAGTCACGACACATCAGGCGGCAAGCTGGTCTGCCGATATGTATCGATAATACATATAACTACAAGAAAACATAAGTCTGACATAAGCTGTCATTTCCTCCGCCGCCTGCTCCGTCCGCCCTCCCCATCGGCCAGAATCCGCCTCATCTTGGCCCTAGTCGGGTCCTCCGAAGTTGAGGCAAAGTACTCGGGATAATCCACCAGCTTGAACCAGTAGCCGCAGTGGCACTTGGTTGCCGAGCCTTTGCTCAATTGAAACCAATTGATTGCCGTAGCCTCCGGCTCGCATATGCAGCCAATCACTTTGTTGGCCTGACAGTGAAATTAGTAAGCAATGTGTTTGTTAATGAGTATCTACTGCAACTACTTGAAGTAGAAATATAAGAGTTTTCTATTTAATTTCTGACATTTCTACATACTGCCTTTCGATAAGCTCTGGTAGTTTATTCGGTGGTGTAATCTTCAATCCTCGACGTCCCTCAGAGGTCCCTATGCACCCTCAGAGGTCCCTATCCACCCTCAGAGGTCCCTATGCACCCTCAGAGGTCCCTATGCACCCTCAGCAGTCCCTATCCACAACCCAATCGCGCTCTTGCACACCTGATCTGACGGCACCAGCACGGGTTTCTGGTGCGTGTCGCCGCCTTCAGCAGGATTAATCCGAGTCTTGCGCAGCGAATACGGACAGTCCTCGAACAGGAACCGGTCTAGCAAGCGATGCTGAAAGAGGAAAAAAAACACTTCAATTATTGTATAAAAATCAA
Source organism: Macrostomum lignano (assembly GCA_002269645.1). Taxonomy (NCBI): domain Eukaryota; kingdom Metazoa; phylum Platyhelminthes; family Macrostomidae; genus Macrostomum; species Macrostomum lignano. The sequence goes on from NIVC01000250.1 coordinate 67,943, forward strand.
AATTTAAGGTCACATAATTGAATATTTAATGCATAAATTGATAAGAATAATTGATTACACCTGCCATAATGGCCAGATGTGCAACTGTATGAACTGAAGCAATGCAGAGTTAAGTGTCTTGCTCAAACACAAATTGTCCCAAAAGTGTCGAGAATCGAACCCCCGACCTTTCAGTCATAAGTCACTCTAACCAATAACCACTAGGCTAAAACCCCATAAACTGATAAACACCACATATCGACCAGTTGATGTTTTTTAGACTTCGAGACATGTACAGTTAGTTAGTAATGAACATATACACAAAACCCGGCCGACCCGGTCGGCTGGCGAGGGACCCAGCCGAGGTAAGTCGCAAAAATGCCCACCCAAAAATATAGCCAGATGACGAGGTATTTAGGATTAATAATACAGTCAAAGTTACTCCCGCCGTTTACCCACAAATTACACTAGTGTCGACACTAAGTGTGTGTAAGTCGCAATTTTGGTGAAAAAGTAAGTTGTACAACCGACATAAATCAGGGGGTTGTGCATGTATATTAATGAATAAATATGCCTAGATATAAAGTGAGCAGTGAAATAGATTTACCTGCTTAGACCTGAGCAGCCAACGCAATGTGTCCAGTCCATTGTCTGAGAAGTGATTCGGTGAAGGTTGACCCTCTTCACCATTAGTAGCATCAGCTGTGCTAGTGCACAAAAATCTGCTAGGCTGCACTGCGGCAACAGATATTATTGACCTAGCTGGCAATAACCAGGAACCAGAGAGCAGGCGCAGTGTGAAAGCCATGCATAACAAGCAGAACCCTGGCAGATAAACTACTCTAGTAGATATATTGTATTTTTTCAATTAAATGTAGTCAACCACTGATTTATAGGCCATCTAGTTCCATCCACTCAGCTTAATTGTCAAGATCTCGGCACTTTTCTCAATCTTGATCTTGGTTTTGATATCTCAAAAAAGTCAAGATTTGTGACTATGTGACTATTGGTGACTACCATTTTATCATATTTATATTTGATATATTGCAATACATAAGTTACTAACAAGCTCAATATTATACAATAATAGTTTTCTTTCTATTATCATCATTGTACACATTTAACAAATATTATTAGCACTGATAGATAGGATAGTGTAAATAGGCCTACTAGATTTTAATTAGGCTTAATCTCAAATCTTGATAGAATCTCAATTATCTCAATAGCATAGATATTGAGTCTCAAAAATCTTGAAAATGTGATATTGTTTGATCCCTAAAAAAATATACAGATTATGAAATCATTTATCATTATAAAATAAATGATTGCATGTGATCTGAGACAGTAAAGATTACTATTTTATAATTTAGAATGTAAAACATGTTTGTTACTCTTGCAATTTATATAGTTGTGTGGTGAACATTACATTTTAACATTGTTTTCTTTATTTTATAAGCCCAAACCAAAGTTGAAATTACTCACAAATGAAATTTTTGCTTTATGGCTTTTCAAAGCAAGTATATTTGTAATACAATTGTTGCATAAAGGTATTCTTAAGCAAAGTCTTTTACAAGTTTGGCTTAGGCTTATGAAATGAAAAGAAAGCAATATGAAAATACAATTTTAATTGCAGAACTATATAAACTACAATAGAGTAATATATGCATGCATGCCCAATTAAAAGAATAGTAATTTTCATTACCTTAGATCAAATGCAACCATTGATTTTGTGTTGAAAAAAATGTTTTTATCATTGCAGTATATTTTTATAGGATATTGGCCTCTTACAATCATTAGTTTCATGCCCTATTATACCATATTGGTCCTTGGCTAATGGCTGAGTATTTTAAAAAGCATCAATGACTTATAACCTTCAAGGCAGACTAAGAGAATATACATGATGGGTCCTCACTAGCTTTCCTATGCAGTGAATATACTTTGCCAATAAAGTGTAAATAGTAGAGCTATATCCTAATTCTATTTTCTACTTTTAGCAAAGATAGCACAAGTCTATATCATTTTATTTTGGCCACTACTTATCAATTCTAACATTTTCAATAAAATATTCGTTATTAAAATATTGATCACCAAATTAATACTTTATCTATGAGGGTGTCCCAAAAGTCAGTGCACTTTCTTCATTACAGCCTTTTCTGAGCAATCAGAAATATTTAGTTTTTAGCAGTTGAAAAGAGAATTATCTGCTCATTAAAATGACTTTCTATTTATTTCTATATCTGCTGGCATTTATGAGCACTTTTCTGCCCCACCCCCTGTACTACTTCTACAAATTGCCATAGACCAAGGCTTTGTACCTGATGCACGAAACAACAAAACATTCAACAAATTAACAAAACCTCTGCAATATAAAATCTGAGGAAAGGATAGTCAAAAGTTAATCATCAACATTGTCTTGAGGCTTCTCCACATATAGTCACCACAATGCACATTGTGTGTTGTAACCATTGCACGTTCCATGTTTTCTTATGGAAGGTTTTCCAATGCAAGTTTTTTCTGCTAGAGATTTTCATGGCAAGATTTTCTCATTGACATTTTGATTTCCCTATAGAAAAGTTTTCCAACAATAGTTTTCCCATTGGGATTTTCTTGTAGGTTTTTCCAAATTAAATTTCAAGTCAAATCTAGTCTATAGACAATGCTAGATTAGATTAGACTAGACTAGACTATAGACTAGGCTAAACTAGACTAGACATAAACTAGACTAGATTAAAAACTAAACTAGATTAGACCTAGACTAGACTAGATTTCAAATCCAATTGAATTTGACTTAAAATTCTAACTGAAAAAACCTTGAAAATCTTTAGTGGGAAAAACCATTGCATGAAAACTTTATTTAAAAAATCTTGGTAGGAAAATCTCTGTGAGAAAGACTTGGCTAGAAAACTTTAAGTAAAAAAACATTGTAGGAAAACCTTGCTTAGGAAACCACATTATAAGAAAAGCTTATAGAAGCAAACTTTCTTGTAGGATATTCTCATAGACCCACAAAAGCATATCTTAAAAATATACTAATAATGACTTGTCTCTAGGTATTTTATTGATTTCATATTAAACTATTTTTGATTTAATAAGAAGTCTAATAAGTTGCAATCTAATAATCTAATAGGCTATAATCAGGAAAGTAATATATCATATGCTAAAATATTAGATAATCTATAAATTGTCTATATATTGTTTGTATAAGATTAAAATATTTTGGTAATAAGACACTTTGGTGATAAACAAGTCATTTTGCTAATAAATTAAGACCTTTAGCTGCTGATAGTCATTTTAGTTTAGAAAGAAAATTATTTTAAATTAAAAAACTTGAAAGTTTCTAGTTTTTTAAGGTTTACTAAAATAATTCAGTAGCAATTAATTTACTTTTGTTCATTTACTATAATGAAAAGTTCTAATCTATAGTAGGGCCTATAAATTTGTATGTTTTGTATAAGAATATAACCAATGAATATTTTTATGCTTTTCTTAGTGTATATTGCATAATTGTTACAGGCCTTTTAACTCCCTATGAGGATCCCACTAAATGCCACCAAAAGCTATCGTAGGGCTCCGTCTCTCTATACAATTTCAACCGCTGACACCAAAAGCTGTCCCAGGGCTCTTAATTATTCCTTTTGCTAGCCTTACTAGCTGCCACCAAGCTGTTGCAGGGGTTATTCCTTTTTGTTAATATTGCTGGTTATTACTTGACCTTTACTCGTAGTGCATGTACTTCTATTGGTAGCGTATGTACTTTTACTGGTAGCGTATGTACTTTTATTGGTAGCGTATGTACTTTTATTGATAGCGTATGTACTTTTATTGGTAGCGTATGTACTTTTATTGGCCTGAGCGGTCTCCTGGCACTAATCCTCTAACTCTATGTATCCCCCAATTCACTCCTCTAAGGAGGGTTTCTCTCAGTCCGGGCGTTGCCGGGATCAGAGGGTCACAGCGCACTTTGCTGGGTATTCTGCCCTGAGGCGGGTTTCGCAGACTCTAAGCCTGGATTTCTCTACCCTGTGGTAGGATTTCTGCCTCCTAAAGGCAGGTTACTAGACTCCTAAGTCTAGGATTTCTCGTTCTCTGAGAACGGACTGAACTCCCAATCTTGGGGCAACTCCTAAACTACTATCCACTACTTGAAATAAGTAACACGAGCAAATACGAGCTCAAGGCTGATAGAATTTCTTCTCAACTGAGAATTGCTTATTGTTCAACGAGGAACAGACAAGAGCAAGTTGGTTTGCTAGGCTCTCAAATGGCCTCTATTTATAGTATAATTTTTCCTGTCATTTCAAACAAAAAGTAATATAAAGAATATAGAAAATATACAAAGTATACAAAATATTCGTGTAGTAAAACAGAATAATAGCTTTTTTGAATTTATACCTTTTCTAAGAAATGTAAACTACTAAAAGAAGAAGGCCTATTGCAACTGCCTTCCCTATAAGCATGTTTTTTGAATAAAAAAATACTTATTTACAATAAAATATTTTTTTGAGTGAGAAAAATGCTACAATTTTGATAAGTACATACCTGGTGACGACATATAAACATAAGGCAAACACAACAAGACAGTATGAAGGTACAATTGAATATAAAATGACAGCTATAATCACACTTTTATACTGTAAAGCTTTTTCACATAGCAATAGTAGTATCAAGCACGCATATTATTATGAAAAATAACACTAAATTGTTTGTAAAGACTTATCAGAAAAGTTTAGAACTCGCATGGCCTGGGCAGTTCGCGGAAAGCGGGCCAACCGAATTGGCTGAGAACCCAACGCAGCTCGATGTTGATCAGCTGCCGATGTACTTCTTGGTCGGTGCCGGCGAGCTGGCGTTGTAGCCTCTCGGCTACGTACTGCACCACGGCTATGGCTTCGCCGTTGCGCACATGTCGTCTTAGAAGGCGCAAGAATGGCCATAACTGAGCTCGCTGCGGCAATGGCTGGTCGAGACGGACGTGTGCGATGCGCAGCAAATACTGATGGAGGCCATGTCTTGCTCGCTCGATGGGCTCGCCACGGGTAGCCAGCAGGTGATGTACCACTTCGTTGTACCCTGGTCGTCCACCTGGCGGCGGCTGCTGCCTGGCCGGTCGTTCGCCTGGCGGCTGCTGCTGCCTGGCCGGTCGTTCGCCTGGCGGCTGCTGCTGCCTGGCCGGTCGCTGTCGCGGATCTCTCGGCGGCTCCGCTAGTTGAATGGCCCGTCGTTCGCCCTGAGCAGTGCCTCCGGCAGGCGCCACATAAACCTGGACCGGGGCGATGGCCTGTGCCTGAATGAGCGCGGCCCTTTTCTCAGGCACCTGATCGCCGTTTCGAAGTTGACGATTCGCGATTGGGGAGGCATCACGTCTCCTCTTACAACCTGGTGGATTTGGGCGCGTCGGCTGTCGTAATGGTGCCTCCTCAGTCGGCTGTTGCTGCTGTTGCTGCTGCTGCCGCTGCTCTCTCTCTCTCTCTCTCTCTCTCTCTCTCTCTCTCTCTCTCTGCACCGCACGTCTCGATGTCAGCTGGGCTGCAAGAGACGGGGGCGCTAGATGCGCCCCAGCCTGCGAAGAAGGTTGATGGTGAGGCTCGCGTCAACCAGGAGTGCGTCTTGTTCGCCGGGGCGGGCCGCGAACCCTCGTGGGCAGTCGAAAAGAATGTGCTGCTCGGTGTCGCGAGCTCCGCAGTCCGGGCACACGTCGGAGTCGGACAGGCCGAGTCGGAGTCTAGTGGCGGCGGCAAGGTTGCTGCAGCCGGCGCGGAGCTGGTTGACCAGGACCTCAAATTTCCTCGGCAAGGTTGGGAGTCTTGGCCATGGCGCCTTACGGCCCCAAAGCTCGAGGTCTAGATCACGTCTTTCCCGGCAGAGGTAAGCGCTGGCTGCCATGATGGGGACACCATGGTCGCTCTGATCTGCGGTCGCCAGTCTTGCCGCCCTATCTGCGCGTTCGTTCATGGGATGCCGCAGTGAGCCGGTATCCAGGTGATGCGGATGGAGTGATCGCTACTCTGGTTCCAAATTTCGGAGACGATTCTGCTGTTGCTGCGCTGGCCCGCCATGATGTTGTAAATGGCCGCCTGGGAGTCAGTGAAGATGTCGATACATTGATGCTCTCTGGTATTCTGGATGGCAAGCAGTATGGCTTGAAGTTCCGCCTGGGTGCTGCTGCAGATGTTCCCTGCAGCGCTGGTGACGACCCGACCCCAGCATGGGGTGATGATCACCGCTGCGCTGGTGCCGTCCGATGTGCCGCCGGCGGCCGAGCCGTCAGTCCAAACGCTGACCGGGTGGGAGCCGCGCTCCTCGAGGTACCTCAGTGCAGTATCGCTGCGGAGGCTCTGGGGCTGGCTGCGGCTGCACTGCGTAGCCAAACTGAGGTCGAAAGTGATCGCTTCGTGGGCCGTCCACGGCGGCTGGAGCTGCGGAGCGGGCTCCCTGGTGGGGCCGTTGAGCAGCCCCTGTCTGTCGAGCTCTTGGCTAACGCGGCGCCAGCAACCACGGTGTTCTCGCTGGTAGTCGTGGAGGACGGTGACGATGTCCTTTGGGTCTCTCGGTGTTCTCTGGTGGCTCTCAAAGGCTCGATTCTTCGAGGGGGGGGGGGCCTACGGCCGACCTGTGTGCTTTTTGTGTGCTTCTGTAATTTTTTGTGTGCTTCTTGGGGGCCTACGGCCGACCTTCAAGAGGTGCCCCTGTTCTTAACTAACGGACCGTACCACCACCGAGCTGCCGCTGCTGCTGCTGCTGCTGCTGCTGTCGCTGCTGCTGTTGTTGCTGCTGCTCAGCCGGTGGCTGGGGTTGCTCAGCCAGGGGCTGGGGTTGCTGCTCAGGCTGAGGCGCAGGGCCTGCAGGCTGACCGTTGATCTGTCCCTCTGGCTGATCCAGATCGGCGGTGTCAATATATAATAGCTCTCTGATAAAACCGAAATCGTCCATAGCTAATCTAGTCTTAATTACGCTTGACGTGTCAAGGGCTGTGGTATATGCTTCCTGAGGAGCCTCAGGGGTCTTGGTTTTGTATCCGAAAAACTGGACCGCATCTTTGTGCTCGCTCTCGGGGAGGGGTCTGAGCTTCACTTTTTGACGCTTTGGTTCCGTGGGGAACTTCGATTCGACTTTCATATGCCTATAACTCTCTTAATACAATAGATACAATGATGAGCAATATATCATTTTATAGATAACTATTTACAGATTACTATGATGTTTTTGTATTTTTTGTAGCTTTTATAGTTTTTATTTTATTGAGCTTTTTGTAGAGTCTATTTACAAATGGAAACATTTTTACACTGATTCTAATGGGGTTTTGGTTCGCTGATTATGTCATCTTTACTTTCGATAGTGAGAATAGCGCCTCCGGGGAACAAAGCCTGTGGTGACTAAGCTCTCTCTCCGGGGTCTCAGATTATAGCGATGCCTTTGTTCGGCTCTTTCGTTCTCACTCCTATCTTGATTTGGTTCTGATGTGTCACCTATTTCGGCTGGCTCGGTTCTCTCACTGTCTAATGATTCATGCTCCAACTCTTCTTCATTCTGCTCAATTCCTTCCTCATTTAGCTCGTTCTGTTCGATTTCTCGTGCTCTCCATAGGATTCTCTCATCCTCTGAACTGTCGTCTAGTATTACTGGTTCTACAATGTTTTCTTTCTTTCCTAACTTCTGTTGTTGTTGCCTTCCCTTACTTTTTGGCTCTCTCTTTTTCTGTTGCTCTCGCTGCCTTCCCCTATTTGTAGGTTCCGTCTCTTTAGTTAGTGAATTAATGATTTTCAATCCTCTACCTTCGGAAATTACACTGTTCTTAGGATCATGCTGAGATTGGCTGCCATTGGGCTACCTGGCTTTTTCCATAAGAACAGGGCACTCTTTCAGTAGTTCCATCTATTGTAATTCGTCTCCAATTTACAAGATCCTTGAGAGAGGTCTTTAAAATGGTTGAACCATGCCTTTCTAAGCGGGATCATGAAATTTTCCGTTCTCAATTTCTCAAATTAGTTGATTTTCATAAATTTCTTTTCTATTTTCGTTCTTCACAGACTATTGCATCCTTTTAGAAAGCTATGTATTTGTCTTATCTAAAGAGGGATACTAAAAGATAGCTGATCAGAGTTTTTCTCACACAGTTTTCTCATATCTCACCGAGTTCTCAACTCTCGGCGGCTTCTTCAAATTCTCTTCTTCGAATTCTCTTCTACAAACTTTGTGCCTATCAGCGCTTTGAGGGTGCGGCTAGACTTTAAATCACTCAATGGTGAGAAGTACTTAACCTACCTCCGCTGCTAATGCACTTACTTCAACTTCTCTCGTCTCAACTCTTCTCATATCCTTCTGTGTTACGTCTTGTCTTTTCTCAACTTCAAAATGCTCTTAACTGTTTTCTGATTTTCAAAAATTACATTATTCTTAATTATTTTTTTTCCACAGAGCCTTTCACTTAGTTTCTCGGAAGGACTTTTATCTAATGATGTTCTTATTCTGTTTCAGAGCAGCTTACGAGACAATATTAAACCTATTTTTGTAAATTTTCAATTGTTTTGTCAAAACGGCCCTTTTAAGGCTTCTGTAAGATATTTTATTAGAACGATTCTTCTAGGGTACTCACTTTAAGCAATTTGATGTGCTATTTACATAGTATAGTGCTAAATGGAACATTCTTATGCGTTAGCGACTTGCACAAGGTATTTTCGTTAAAACGGCCCTTCTAAGGGTTAATTTGCAAAACTGCCCCTTTTAAGGCTCCAATAAGCAATTGGGTGCATTTTATACGTCATATAGTGCTAATTCAAACATTTTTATTTTCTTTTTCGAAGCTTTTATAAATTTTTATATTGTTATGAATACTATGTACACTTTTCTGAGCTTAACTGCATTGTGCTTACAGACTCAACTCTCATCCTTTCTCTTGAGCTCGCTGTCTGGCTTTTCTGAAGTCTATCCTACACTTGTGGCCTGCCTGTGGTCTTATTGAACCTGGCTGTCCACAGAAAAAGCAGTGGCCGGGCTTTGGTTCTGGTCGAACACCACTGAACCGGTGCCTACCCTGGAATCGCGGCTTCGGTGCCGGTTGCTGCTGCGGCTCTGACCTTTTCTCAATGCTGATCTCAGTGAATATGATTATTAGAGTGATTAAGCACTCCACTAACGCTTCCATCCCTCCTTTCTTGTCCTGTTGCTCTGTTTCGAACTGCTCAATGACCTGTCGCCTAATCTCCTGATACTGCTGATGATCTTTTCTATGGCTCATCCTTCGTTTCAGTCCTTCTGGGATATCCAGATTGGCAAAGAGGGCTTCCTTCCGCTTTTCTTCGTTAAGTCCTTGCATCCTGCATTGCTGCTCGAATGCATTGATCCACTGCCTGATATTTTTGTCAGGTGTGTACTTCTCAACCTCTACTTGCTTCTCTGTTCCTAATCCTAGCTTCTTTGACAGCTCCTCAGCTAACCTAGCAATTGCATCGTTGGCATTAGCCATCTTTCTTCTTGATTTTGTCTAAGTTTCTAATTCTAAAATTCTGGCTGTTTCTCTAATCTAAATCGCACCGTTTCTCTGATCTAGATCGCACCGTTTCTCTGATCTAAATCGCGCCGTTTCTCTGATCTGATTCGTGCCATTTCTCTAATCTATTCGATTCTAGCCATTTCTCCGATCTAAATCGCGCCATTTCTCTGATCCTTTACGCTGCCACCAAAGTTGTTACAGGCCTTTTAACTCCCTATGAGGATCCCACTAAATGCCACCAAAAGCTGTCGTAGGGCTCTGTCTCTCTATACAATTTCAACCGCTGACACCAAAAGCTGTCCCAGGGCTCTTAATTATTCCTTTTGCTAGCTTTATTAGCTGCCACCAAGCTGTTGCAGGGGTTATTCCTTTTTGTTAATATTGCTGGTTATTACTTGACCTTTACTCGTAGTGCATGTACTTCTATTGGTAGCGTATGTACTTTTACTGGTAGCATATGTACTTTTATTGGTAGCGTATGTACTTTTATTGATAGCGTATGTACTTTTATTGGTAGCGTATGTACTTTTATTGGCCTGAGCGGTCTCCTGGCACTAATCCTCTAACTCTATGTATCCCCCAATTCACTCCTCTAAGGAGGGTTTCTCTCAGTCTGGGCGTTGCCGGGATCAGAGGGTCACAGCGCACTTTGCTGGGTATTCTGCCCTGAGGCGGGTTTCGCAGACTCTAAGCCTGGATTTCTCTACCCTGTGGTAGGATTTCTGCCTCCTAAAGGCGGGTTACTAGACTCCTAAGTCTAGGATTTCTCGTTCTCTGAGAACGGACTGAACTCCCAATCTTGGGGCAACTCCTAAACTACTATCCACTACTTGAAATAAGTAACACGAGCAAATACGAGCTCAAGGCTGATAGAATTTCTTCTCAACTGAGAATTGCTTATTGTTCAATGAGGAACAGACAAGAGCAAGTTGGTTTGCTAGGCTCTCAAATGGCCTCTATTTATAGTATAATTTTTCCTGTCATTTCAAACAAAAAGTAATATAAAAACTACTAAAAGAAGAAGGCCTATTGCATAATAAAGATATTCTAAATATGTATTGTCTAGACTGAATACTCTGTCTAAGCATAGGGCCTAAGATATATTCAAAACAATCTACACAAAAAGTTAGCAAAGTGTTAGTTTAATTTTTTTGTTTAATGATATTTTTGTTTTAAATAATAAAGAAATAGTTTTTTTAAAAATACTTCATCCTTAGTTTCAATCAGTTTAAGAGACTTACTGAACCTCTAAATGGATTTTTTTCAAATTATGAAATATTAATATTAACACAATAACTAAGCCTAAACTGATCATTGATGCAAATGTTAAATTAGGCCTATAAAATGTCTATCATGTATCATTACATTATATTGAAATGATGGCACTCATTGATAAAATGTAAATATTGGAAGTGTGTTGCCTAGTACTGTGTAAATAGTATTATGCCTAAATGATCACTACTAGTACTAGGCCTAGGCCTAACCAAAAATTCCCATTTTTACAGTGTCATTTATTATAGAAGCAACTTGTCATAGTCATAGAAATGTCTATCACCAAAACAAATTGTCCTAAAAAAACCTGCACCATTTGTATGCTTGGCCTAAGCCAATAATATGTAAACAAAATTCAGAAATTCAAAATGCAAATTTGCAAGTTACATTATTAAAAAAACTGTGTTTTACAATAAACTTGCCATTTGGTATAGTAAGTAGATAGGCCCCTAGCCCTATTAATTTATAACAAGCCTGGCTAGCCCAGCTTGGCCCTTATGTTCTTCTTGTATAAACCTGACTGACAGGCGTCAAAGAAAGAAACAACCTGCATGCTGCACCCTTTAGGCATAGCCTTCCTTGCCTTTTAGGCCTTTGCTTTTAGTTTTATGCCAATGCCATGGTCTAAAATACTATTAATACACTTTACCGTCCTTATTTTTAGCTGAAATGAAATACTCTAAAGAATAGCTAGATAAGGCGAATAAAAAAAATGGGGTCTTCAAATCTATTTAGTAGCACTTTACATATAGGCCTGCCTACCGGCTACCTATACTATAGCTATGAAATGCAATGCAGTCCGAAGTTTGTCAATTTGTGGCAAAATAGTTCGTGGAAACATATCTGTTAATTTTTTCAGCCATACTATGTTCGTACTTTTCAGCTAATTTACCATTTCGTTCATTTTAAAATAACCAGTGTCATAAACTACGCTTTAAATTTAAAAAAATTGTTTTACAGCTTAACTTGAATAGCTTATTTAAAATACAAATTTTACAAGAAAGTATTGCAAAATTAAGAATATAATTGTCATCATATTTCTAATTAGGAAGTAAAAAGCCGAATTTCACCTAACAGCGACACTAAGGTCAGCGCATTGTTATTGCGTCTCCATAACTTTTATTTTTTCTAATTTTAGCAATAGACTTTACGCCAAAAATGGTGGGATAATGTTAACTGTCAAAATCCAGCTTTGTTCGAGTAAAATATCGAACGGTTTGTGACGAACCGTATTAGTTTGCCAAAAACTTCCCGAGTTTTTACAGCTATAGAAGTTAATTAAGTTTTTGTAGTTAAAAAAGAAAATTATTTAATCCATCATAAATCTGTACCAATTTTTACTTTCGTTTTTTAATGTTACTATATTACTAAATGAATGTATTACAATTACATGACGATTTCAGACTGTCTCATTTAAAAGTATGGCACGGAAAATTGAATATTCTGGTAAGTTATTATGCCCAGAATTTCGAGTGATTAGTTAGCATGTAAATTTTCAAACAAAACAACTTTAGTTTAAACTATGTACGACCAGGGGACAACTAAAACATCCTTTAAAAAGTGTTTTAGTTGATATGTCCCTGTTATACGACTCAGCATATTGCTACTGAAAAAATGCTTGTAAACTTCCTCGACTTTACAGCCCTACTATTCGCTGCCTGGTTTATCTCCTTCAGCATAGCAGTTCAACATGATTCAAGCGTTCAAAGAAGCTTCATAATTGACTACGACAACAATACTTTTTTAAAGGATGGCCAACCATTCCAGTACATATCCGGCAGCATTCATTACTTCCGCCTGCTTCCTGACAGCTGGGACGATCGGCTGGCCAAAATGCGAGCCGCCGGCCTGAACGCCGTGCAAATCTACGTGCCCTGGAATTTCCACATGCCCAGGCCGGGCCAGCACCGGTTCACCGGCTCGGCCGACCTCGACCTGTTCCTGGCGCTGGCGCAGAAGCACGACCTCTTGGCCATTGTGCGCGCCGGTCCGTACATCTGCGCCGAGTGGGACTTCGGCGGCCTGCCAGCCTGGCTGCTGCAGCGCAACGCCTCCATTGTGATGCGCAGCAGCGACCCGCAGTTCCTGGCCGCAGTCGACGAATGGATGGCCGTCCTGCTGCCCATCATCGCCAGGCGCCTGTACTCCAGCGGCGGCAATGTGATCATGGTGCAGCTTGAGAATGAGTACGGTAGCACTGGTCAGTGCGACCTGGCCTACATCCGGCATCTGTACCAGCTGGGCAGGCGTTACCTAGGCAACCAGACGGTGCTGTTTAGCACCGATAACACTTTAACGTGCGTCGCCAAGGAGAGACAGTTCTATGCTACTATAGACTTTGGCGTTGACGGAAGTAAGTCATCCGTCTCTATATGTTTCTTCGAGTATCGTCCATAGTTAGTGTTTGAAACCCATTAGTCGATTTGATCTCGGAGACTTCTATAGACTTTCCACTTGGTAGAGTCGAGGTAAGGTACATCGTTTGATAAAAGCCAGGAGAACAAAAGCAAACACGAACATTCGCATTTTTTAAATAATACCAAATTACAATTTTATTAATCTTCGCGTGACATGTTTCGCCGAACAATCGGCATCTTCAGGCAATATTATAGATGCAGAGAGATGGTAAATTTTTAAAGTCTAGTAAGCCAAAATGATGCAAGTTTTGGTAGCAGAGTTAGATAGCCCTAAATAAGAGGCAAAGCGCATGGGGTCAGAACACCCTTAGATGGACACTCGCCCCTCTACCACCAAGTTGGATGTTCATGGTGGGCTTTAGCTGTCTAATGTACAATGCCTCAAGAGTAGACAACAAGAGTAGACGATCGATCATTTTAAATTCCACTTGCAAATTCCACTTCCACTTCCCACTTGCAAACGAAACAAGTAAATATAAGTTATAACTGTATGCCTTCTGTCTTACATGCAGTTTATGAAAGCTAAAGCTAGTATAGACATGCTACCGGAGAACGGCAAGTAAACAAAATTACCTTTCTTGTTTGGATTGGCTAGACAAAGGTCCTGTCATTAGCTCATTAAGTGGAGCCCGAGTAACCTATGTACACTAATGATACGTCATTCTGCTCACAGTGACACCAGGAAGCTGGGTTTGGCAAAAAAGCGACGAAAGTTAGACTTTGGTTAGGGGAGAATAAGCAAGGGGATAATTGGGAATATTGTATCAACTTAAGCTCAGCTCATAAAGTGGAGTCCCTAATTATCTCCTTGCTTGTTCTCACTTATCCGAAGTCTAACTTTTGTCGCTTTTTGCCAAACCCAGCTTCCCGGTGTCACTGTGAGCAGAATGACGTATCATTTGTGTACATAGGTTACTCGGGCTCCACTTTATGAGCTAATTGACAGGCCTTTTCTTAAATCTGTCTTTTTCGTTCACGGTTCATGTAAAAAGCGAATCCCTGATAAAATTGTTTAGTAAACGCAATTCTACTTTGCGCTTGACCATCTTGAAATTAAAGTAGACCATGGTTTTTTACTTAATGTAACTTCCCGCCATGACTCCCGCAGCCCGCTCCTTGAAGGACACGTTCGCTCCGCTACGAGCTTTACAGCCCAAGGGCCCGTTGGTGAACTCTGAGTATTACGCTGGCTGGCTGGACCACTGGTCCAGCCCGCACGTCCGAGTTGGCGCCCAACTGGTCGCAGACGGCCTCGCCCGGATGCTGGCCTACGGTGTCAACGTCAACATCTACATGTTCTTCGGGGCACGAATTTCGGCTACTGGAACGGCGCCAACTCGCCGCCATTTGAGCCGCAGCCAACTTCGTACGACTATGACGCGCCAATAGCTGAGAATGGCGACACTCGGTGGGTGTTAGAAATGTCTGGCTAAGTACAACTCTCCCGACTGTCGTCATTGTAAAATTTCGTTGTGACGCTTAGGACTCGCTTCGCTTAGTTATAAGCAGTCACTGCATGTGTAGTAGTCCGCTAGGACGCTATATTGTCACTCATTTAAACAGATTTTGACACGATATAACTATCCTGACCAAAACAAGATGCACCAAAACTGGCAGAAATGCTCAAGAAAGCAGTTTAAACAGTTTAATCATGTTTTAAATCAGAAATAATTGCTTCTTTGGTACTAAAAACACCATCAGATATAAGGCGTAGATTGTTTCACCTATAATTATTTCTTTCTCGTTGCGTCGAACACTTGAATCTTCGGCCGCAAACATCAAATACTTCTTGTGAAAATGTAGAAAACAAACTCGATAGTTGTGCTTCGGGTCAGTTTTTTAATTCTCCATCTGGTTCCAGTTTCGTGGAATCGCAGCAATTCACTTGTTAATAAATTCACCATTTTCCAGCATGTCTCCTGTATGTCTCCTGTATGTCTCCTGTATGTCTCCTGTATGTCTCCTTTATGTCTACTGTATGTCTCCTTTATGTCTCCTGTATGTCTCCTTTATGTCTACTGTATGTCTCCTGTATGTCTCCTGTATGTCTCCTGTATGTCTCCTGTATGTCTCCTTTATGTCTACTGTATGTCTCCTTTATGTCTCCTTTATGTCTCCTGTATGTCTCCTGTATGTCTCCTTTATGTCTACTGTATGTCTCCTGTATGTCTACTGTATGTCTCCTGTATGTCTCCTGTATGTCTCCTGTATGTCTCCTGTATGTCTACTGTATGTCTCCTTTATGTCTACTGTATGTCTCCTTTATGTCTACTGTATGTCTCCTTTATGTCTCATGTATGTCTCCTGTATGTCTCCTGTATGTCTACTGTATGTCTCCTGTATGTCTCCTGTATGTCTACTGTATGTCTCCTTTATGTCTACTGTATGTCTCCTGTATGTCTACTGTATGTCTACTGTATGTCTACTGTATGTCTCCTGTATGTCTCCTGTATGTCTCCTGTATGTCTCCTGTATGTCTACTGTATGTCTCCTGTATGTCTCATGTATGTCTCCTGTATGTCTCCTGTATGTCTACTGTATGTCTCCTGTATGTCTCCTGTATGTCTACTGTATGTCTCCTTTATGTCTACTGTATGTCTCCTTTATGTCTACTGTATGTCTCCTTTATGTCTCCTGTATGTCTCCTTTATGTCTACTGTATGTCTCCTGTATGTCTCCTGTATGGCTCCTGTATGTCTCCTGTATGTCTCCTGTATGTCTCCTGCATGTCTCCTTTATGTCTACTGTATGTCTCCTGTATGTCTCCTTTATGTCTACTGTATGTCTCCTGTATGTCTACTGTATGTCTACTGTATGTCTTCTGTATGTCTCCTGTATGTCTACTGTATGTCTCCTGTATGTCTCCTTTATGTCTACTGTATGTCTCCTGTATGTCTCCTGTATGTCTCCTGTATGTCTCCTGTATGTCTCCTGTATGTCTCCTTTATGTCTCCTGTATGTCTCCTGTATGTCTCCTGGATGTCTCCTGTATGTCTCCTGTATGTCTCCTTTATGTCTCATGTATGTCTCCTGTATGTCTCCTGTATGTCTCCTTTATGTCTACTGTATGTCTACTGTATGTCTCCTTTATGTCTACTGTATGTCTCCTGTATGTCTACTGTATGTCTACTGTATGTCTCCTTTATGTCTACTGTATGTCTCCTGTATGTCTCCTGTATGTCTACTGTATGTCTCCTTTATGTCTACTGTATGTCTCCTGTATGTCTACTGTATGTCTACTGTATGTCTCCTTTATGTCTACTGTATGTCTCCTGTATGTCTCCTGTATGGCTCCTGTATGTCTCCTGTATGTCTCCTTTATGTCTACTGTATGTCTCCTGTATGTCTACTGTATGTCTACTGTATGTCTCCTGTATGTCTCCTGTATGTCTCCTGTATGTCTCCTGTATGTCTCCTTTATGTCTACTGTATATCTCCTGTATGTCTACTGTATGTCTACTGTATGTCTCCTGTATGTCTCCTGTATGTCTACTGTATGTCTCCTGTATGTCTCCTGTATGTCTACTGTATGTCTCCTGTATGTCTCCTGTATGTCTCCTGTATGTTTCCTGTATGTCTCCTGTATGTCTCCTGTATGTCTCCTGTATGTCTCCTGTATGTCTCCTTTATGTCTACTGTATGTCTCCTGTATGTCTCCTGTATGTCTACTGTATGTCTCCTGTATGTCTCCTTTGTGTCTCCTGTATGTCTCCTGTATGTCTCCTTTATGTCTACTGTATGTTTCCTGTATGTCTCCTGTATGTCTACTGTATTTCTCCTGTATGTCTACTGTATGTCTCCTTTATGTCTACTGTATGTCTCCTGTATGTCTACTGTATGTCTCCTGTATGTCTACTGTATGTCTACTGTATGTCTTCTGTAT
Organism: Macrostomum lignano; assembly: GCA_002269645.1. Taxonomy (NCBI): domain Eukaryota; kingdom Metazoa; phylum Platyhelminthes; family Macrostomidae; genus Macrostomum; species Macrostomum lignano. The sequence continues at coordinate 84,984 of NIVC01000250.1, forward strand.
GTCTACTGTATGTCTCCTGTATGTCTACTGTATGTCTCCTTTATGTCTACTGTATGTCTCCTGTATGTCTACTGTATGTCTCCTTTATGTCTACTGTATGTCTCCTTTATGTCTCATGTATGTCTCCTGTATGTCTCCTGTATGTCTCCTTTATGTCTCCCGTATGTCTCCTGTATGTCTCCTGTATGTCTCCTGTATGTCTCCTTTATGTCTACTGTATGTCTCCTGTATGTCTCCTGTATGTCTACTGTATGTCTCCTGTATGTCTCCTTTATGTCTCCTGTATGTCTCCTGTATGTCTACTGTATGTCTCCTGTATGTCTCCTTTATGTCTACTGTATGTCTCCTTTAAATGGGCGATGGTTTTTTCCTGTGGGAAATTTTTTGTCGAACTTATCCCAGTTTTTCGTCAAGTTACTTTTGTTTATTTAGGCTCGCATTCACAGCCCCCTGGCCTGATTGTAAAAAAACAAACCCATTTAATCGTGCGCAGGTACAAGTACCAGCTCATTCGCCAGGTGATAAAAGACGCAACGGGTCGTCAACCTTCGCCGGTACCACGAAATTCAAGCGCCTCATCTTTTGGCAGTGTTAAGCTTCAGCGCTCAGCCAGCTTGCTTGGAAATTTGGACTCGCTAATTGTAAATCGTTTGGACGGCAAACTTCCGGTTACCATGGAGTCATTGGGCCAATTTCAAGGCTTCGCTCTGTACGGAACTCAAATTTCTGAGGATTTCAAAGCGGTCGCACCATCTCTGACTTCCTCGTATTCACTTCGAGTAGAAAAAGTTCGCGATTTCGTCTACGCATTCGCTTCAAGCAGTTCGAAACCGTCGCTTGGCCAGTTTCTCGGCTTCATCAGCTATGTAGAGTCGGCGGCGGTGCTGAATTTCACTGCCAGCGATTTGAGTAGCATCAGGAACATCTGGCTGCTTGTGGAGAACTGCGGTCACGTGAACTCGGGCCCGGATATCCAGGGCAATGTCAAGGTTAGTTGGTCAGAGAACGATACGGTTACAAGAATTGCTAAAAAGGCATTTAAAAAAACTCTCTTGTGACTTTTTAACGACTCTTAACGCGTCTAATGCGTCACAAGCGCGTCACATTACGTTGTCGAATCGTAAGAGTCATGAAAGAGTCGTCCAAGAATCGTGTTGCACTTATCTTTATGACTCTTCAAACACTTCCAACACAACTTAGTGGCACGCCTCAAATATGACTCTACGGCCCCTGAGTCATAAAAGCATCGCGCCTGAGTCACTTACGTTTCCACAGAATCGCGTCAGAGCCGCACTAGACAATAAAACGCTTCAAAAAGACTCTTTGACCGCTTTTTAGCAACGTTTTAGTGACCAGGCGACTTGTACCGTGATATCTAGTCGTTTTAGAGTCACTTGTTTTCTATTTTACATGTACCTGAGTTACCCTGGGGGGCGACGCAAATGACTGTGACGCTTCTTGGCCTAGGTAGCATTTTCATCGGGTTGAGACGTTTCTATATAGATCTCTCTTTAAGTTTCTCCTAAAATATCTCTGTAAATGTTATTATCTTACTGTGTACGTTGTAGAAAGTCGGACAATAGGCTTCATTCTCACATTACAAAATTTGCTACTAGCAAAAACTTCTCGTACAACAGGGAATCATCGGCCAGGTGACTCTAAACGGTGCGCCTCTGAATGGCTGGCGCAGCTACTCGCTGGACTTTGACCGTCTGGCCGCTAAACTGCCTTATGCTAAGCGGTATTTTTTGATTGCTCTGCTTTGTTTGTTTTCAAATTAGTCTCTTAGAGGGTATTGCTTAGCCAAATTCTCAGATTAAGCAGGTACTCTTTCATGCACTCGACTTGAGAAGCCACCCTTCGAAGTCCCCAGACTGAGCAGTCAGCCTCCCAGATTCTTAGGTGGAGCAGCCAACCTCCCAGATCCCCAGACTGAGCAGCCAACCTCCCAGTTCCCCGGATTGAGCAGCGGTCGACCCTCCCAGATCCCCAGATTGAGCAGCGACCCTCCCAGATCCCCAGATTGAGCAGCGACACTCCCAGATCCCCAGATTGAGCAGCGACCCTCCCAGATCCCCAGATTGAGCAGCGACCCTCCCAGATCCCCGGATTGAGCAGCGGTCGACCCTCCCAGATCCCCAGATTGAGCAGCGACCCTCCCAGATCCCCAGATTGAGCAGCGACCCTCCCAGATCCCCGGATTGAGCAGCGGTCGACCCTCCCAGATCCCCAGATTGAGCAGCGACCCTCCCAGATCCCCAGATTGAGCAGCCAACCTCCCAGATCCCCAGATTGAGCAGCGACCCTCACAGATCCCCAGATTGAGCAGCGACCCTCCCAGATCCCCAGATTGAGCAGCCAACCTCCCAGATCCCCAGATTGAGCAGCGACCCTCACAGATCCCCAGATTGAGCAGCGACCCTCCCAGATCCCCAGATTGAGCAGCCAACCTCCCAGATCCCCAGATTGAGCAGCCAACCTCCCAGATCCCCAGATTGAGCAGCGACCCTCCCAGATCCCCAGATTGAGCAGCAGTCGACCTTCCCAGATCCCCAGATTGAGCAGCCAACCTCCCAGATCCCCAGATTGAGCAGCCAACCTCCCAGATCCCCAGATTGAGCAGCAGTCGACCTTCCCAGATCCCCAGATTGAGCAGCAGTCGACCTTCCCAGATCCCCAGATTGAGCAGCCAACCTCCCAGATCCCCAGATTGAGCAGCCAACCTCCCAGATCCCCAGATTGAGCAGCGACCCTCCCAGATCCCCAGATTGAGCAGCGACCCTCCCAGATCCCCAGATTGAGCAGCCCACCTCTCTGATCCCCAGATTGAGCAGCAGTCGACCCTCCCAGATCCCCAGATTGAGCAGCCAACCTCCCAGATCCCCAGATTGAGCAGCCAACCTCCCAGATCCCTAGATTGAGCAGCCAACCTCCCAGATCCCCAGATTGAGCAGCGACCCTCCCAGATCCCCAGATTGAGCAGCCAACCTCCCAGATCCCCAGATTGAGCAGCCAACCTCCCAGATCCCCAGATTGAGCAGCCAACCTCCCAGATCCCCAGATTGAGCAGCCAACCTCCCAGATCCCCAGATTGAGCAGCCAACCTCCCAGTTCCTAGATTGAGCAGCGACCCTCCCAGATCCCCAGATTGAGCAGCCAACCTTCCAGATCCCCAGATTGAGCAGCCAACCTCCCAGATCCCCAGATTGAGCAGCCAACCTCCCAGATCCCCAGACTGAGCAGCCAACCTCCCAGATCCCCAGATTGAGCAGCCAACCTCCCAGATCCCCAGATTGAGCAGCATCCAACCTCCCAGATCCCAAGATTGATCAGCGACCAATCTAAAGGATAAGTAACTGACCTTAAATATCTGAAAATGATGTCAATAAGGTTTTCAAAGATCCATAAAAACTCAAAATTTTAGTCTGGCGGCATCAGAAGAACCTCAGGCAGCCCAGGCCAGCCTGTACATGGGCAGGCTTATCCTGGACAAGAACAACCTGACCGACACTTACGCCAACTTGTCCACATTTTGCAAAGGCCAGCTGTGGATCAACGGCTTCAACTTGGGTCGCTACTGGCCCTGCGCCGGCCCCCAGGTGACCTTGTACGTACCCGGAGCGGTGCTGAGAGAGGGCAGCAACTCCGTGGCAGTTCTCGAACTGCTCCAAGCGCCCTGCCTGAGTGACAGCTCGTGTAGGATTGACTTTCTACGCGAGCCAGACGTCGGGTTTAGACGTAAATCAGTTGCAGATTCGGCTATCAGTCTGAGATTCAGAGGAAAGTTTGCGGTGCCGTCCTCCGCAGATCAGCTGCCTTCAGTAGATGACGAGCGCATCTGAGGAAAATCATTAATAGTACATCTACTCTTTACGAGTACTAACGATTCATGCGTCTACGATGAAAGTACGTGTGCAGTTTTCTCATAAACACATTGTACTTTTAGCTGCAGTAAATCTATATACTTTGCCAATCAGCTTTTCAGTAGTGGCTAGCTAGTTGTTTTTATAAGATTTTAATTCCCATTTTTAATTGCTACATCTATTTGTTGAATATATATTTTTTAATTGAACATACATAAATAAAAGTTTAAATTTTTGTAAATTTGCTTCAGTTGTATTATATTTCATATTTTTTACTAGAAATGAAGATACAAACGACAGACAATATTTTGTCAGTAGTCACCTATTCATACATGTAGTACTGATGAGTAGTCTGTCAGTAAGAGTTAGCTTGCAGTTTAAAAGTTATAAAAAGTTATGATATTATTGTAATTTGTAGCCAAAGAGGCTAAAAAGTTGTTTGATGGGACTTTAAGAGCTGCCGAGTGACCTTTAATTGTAACAAATTTAATTTCTTTGGCTATAATAACTAGATTAATTCTTTAAAGATTATCGGTGGATAATCTCGGCTCACATGTTTGCGTTTGAAAAATCAATCCAATCAAACAATAGAGATGATACTGTAAATAGATGCTCAGACTCGTCCAGACTTTCGTTTGAAGGGAGAAAATTAAAGGCAATTGGCCACGGAGACGATTTGGACATATAGCTATATACACGTGGACCAGCTAGAAGAACTGGCAACTTGAATCTGTGCGTGGGCGAGAGAGAGAGAGAGGGAGCGTCGAAGGCTCGACTTGTCATCATGAGGTGGGACCGGGAGTTGCTTGTGCGTGGCGTTATTCGATGAAGGCTTTGGCTGTCTATCGTATCTATCTTGCCCATCATCACAAATGAGTGCCGCACTAATATACACATACTTCGTACATATCTAACCAACTGCTGCACTGCAGGCTTTACAAATGGGAATTTTTACTAAGTCCAGATTGTTATCATGTCTCTGTGTGATGGTGCCATCATTTCGGCTTGGTCCGTAGTGTGCAACGGGAAAGCGCGATTGAAAGCGCTTGTGCTGTTACATAAATATTTACAGAATCTTTTACTTTACTTAGACACTGGGCCAGTGGAGGGGAGAGAGGGGGACGGAGAGAGGGGGAAAACGGAGAGGGGAGGGAAAAGAGAGAGAGGGGGAGAAGGGAGAGAGGGGGAGGGAGAGGAGAGAGGAGGAGGGAGAAGGGAGAGAGGAGGAGGGAGAAGGGAGAGAGGGGAGAGAGAAGGGAGAGAGGAGGAGGGAGAAGGGGAGAGAGGGGAGAGAGAAGGGAGAGGGGGAGAGAGAGGGGAGAGAGGGCGAGGGAGAAGGGAGAGAGGGGAGGGAGAAGGGAGAGAGGGCGAGGGGAAGGGAGAGAGGGGAGGGAGAAGGGAGAGAGGGGGAGAGAGAAGGGAGAGAGGGGAGGGAGAGGAGAGAGAGGGGGAGGAGAGGAGAGGAGAAGAGAGAGAGAGAGAGAGAGAGAGGAGGAGAGAGAGAGGAGAGAGGAGAGGAGAGAGAGGGAGAACGGAGAGGGGGATCAGGGAGAGAGGAGTGGTGTTGTAGGATTGAGGCTTATGAGGAGGCGAGAGAGGAGAGGGAAGAGAGCAGAGACAAGAGAAACTGCATGGACAGGAGAGGGAATAAAAGAGAACAACAACATAACACTATTGAATGTCACAAACTGCTGTCGATATAACCCAAACGCTAACCTGAAACACTTCAAGATTTCATGCTGCATTTATTAATTGCGCATAAAAAACTCCTTGACTGCTGAATTAAACACTGATTAGTAGTAACATCGGCACCTGCCTCGCTTAACATTTATAACACCTAAACTTCTCACAGGCTTCTCACAGATACCGGTAGCGTTATTTTCGTGGTTTGTTGGGTTCTGACGTTAAAAGAAATTTTCTCTTAAATTAGCTCTCATCTGCATGTGCGTGTCGACTTGGTTCGTGACTTTTATTCTCAAATATCATAAGCCTCAATCCTACAACACCACTCCTCTATCCCTGATCCCCCTCTCCTTTCTCTCTCCCCCTCTCTCCCTTCTCCCTCCCCCTCTTTCCCTTCTCCCTCCCCCTCTCTCCCTTCCCCCTCGCCCTCTCTCCCTTCTCTCTCCCCCTCTCCCTTCTCTCTCCCCTCTCTCCCTTCTCCCTCCTCCTCTCTCCCTTCTCTCTCCCCTCTCTCCCTTCTCCCTCCCCCTCTCTCCTCTCCCTCCCCCTCTCTCCCTTCTCCCTCCCCCTCTCTCCCTTCTCCCTCCCCCTCTCTCCCTTCTCCCTCCCCCTCTCTCCCTTCTCCCTCCCCTCTCTCCCTTCTCCCTCCCCCTATCTCCCTTCTCTCTCACCCTCTCTCCCTTCTCCCTCCCCCTCTCTCCCTTCTCCCACCCCTCTCTCCCTTCTCTCTCCCCCTCTCCCTTCTCTCTCCCCTCTCCCTTCTCTCTCCCTCTCTCCCTTCTCCCTCCTCCTCTCTCCCTTCTCTCTCCCCTCTCTCCCTTCTCTCTCCCCTCTCTCCCTTCTCTCTCCCCTCTCTCCCTTCTCCCCTCTCTCTCTCTTTTCCCTCCCCTCTCCGTTTTCCCCCTCTCTCCCTTCTCCCTCCCCCTCTCTCCCTTCTCCCTCCCCCTCTTTCCCTTCTCCCTCCCCCTCTCTCCCCTCTCCCTCTCCCCCTGATGCCCGTCTCCCATCTCACCCTCTCACGCTTGCAGTTGTTCTCCTGGCTTCAAAGAGGAATTCTAGCTATGCGAATCCTCGATTCCTTAAAATGCCTCTAAAATCGTGCTCAAATTTCATTTCCTATATATGGCTCTCATCTCTCATCTCTCATCTTGCTGGAGTCTTTTTGACGAGCTTTAATTCCTTTGAAATTAATCATTTGATGTTTTAAACATCACACTAGGCAAACAGGCTAGACTTGCTACTCAGGCTTTTGAGGGCCTCAAATACTCAAGTATTTCACCAAGCCATTATTGAGAGACAAACGACTGAAAAATTACAAATATCTTAGATTATATTATAGTACACAGAAATTCCTTGTATAAAAGAATTTCATTTCCAATTATAGGCATGAACTTAAAATCCTCTTCTTTGCCATTCTTCGGGCAAATCATCCATTAATATTGTGTGTAACTATGTCTAACAGTGTTGAGACTACGACAAATAAACTCATCCAACAGGTCTAGGTCCTTTATCCATTATGAGACCGTGTCTAACAGGTCTAGGTCCTTTATCCATTATGAGACCGTGTCTAACAGGTCTAGGTCCTTTATCCATTATGAGACCGTGTCTAACAGGTCTAGGTCCTTTACCCATTATGAGACCGTGTCTAACAGGTCTAGGTCCTTTATCCATTATGAGACCGTGTCTAACAGGTCTAGGTCCTTTATCCATTATGAGACCGTGTCTAACAGGTCTAGGTCCTTTACCCATTATGAGACCGTGTCTAACAGGTCTAGGTCCTTTATCCATTATGAGACCGTGTCTAACAGGTCTAGGTCCTTTACCCATTATGAGACCGTGTCTAACAGGTCTAGGTCCTTTATCCATTATGAGACCGTGTCTAACAGGTCTAGGTCCTTTATCCATTATGAGACCGTGTCTAACAGGTCTAGGTCCTTTATCCATTATGAGACCGTGTCTAACAGGTCTAGGTCCTTTATCCATTATGAGACCGTGTCTAACAGGTCTAGGTCCTTTATCCATTATGAGACCGTGTCTAACAGGTCTAGGTCCTTTATCCATTATGAGACCGTGTCTAACAGGTCTAGGTCCTTTATCCATTATGAGACCGTGTCTAACAGGTCTAGGTCCTTTATCCATTATGAGACCGTGTCTAACAGGTCTAGGGTCCTTTATCCATTATGAGACCGTGTCTAACAGGTCTAGGTCCTTTATCCATTATGAGACCGTGTCTAACAAGTCTAGGTCCTTTATCCATTATGAGACCGTGTCTAACAGGTCTAGGTCCTTTATCCATTATGAGACCGTGTCTAACAGGTCTAGGTCCTTTATCCATTATGAGACCGTGTCTAACAGGTCTAGGTCCTTTATCCATTATGAGACCGTGTCTAACAGGTCTAGGTCCTTTATCCATTATGAGACCGTGTCTAACAGGTCTAGGTCCTTTATCCATTATGAGACCGTGTCTAACAGGTCTAGGTCCTTTATCCATTATGAGACCGTGTCTAACAGGTCTAGGTCCTTTATCCATTATGAGACCGTGTCTAACAGGTCTAGGTCCTTTATCCATTATGAGACCGTGTCTAACAGGTCTAGGTCCTTTATCCATTATGAGACCGTGTCTAACAGGTCTAGGTCCTTTATCCATTATGAGACCGTGTCTAACAGGTCTAGGTCCTTTATCCATTATGAGACCGTGTCTAACAGGTCTAGGTCCTTTATCCATTATGAGACCGTGTCTAACAGGTCTAGGTCCTTTACCCATTATGAGACCGTGTCTAACAGGTCTAGGTCCTTTATCCATTATGAGACCGTGTCTAACAGGTCTAGGTCCTTTATCCATTATGAGACCGTGTCTAACAGGTCTAGGTCCTTTATCCATTATGAGACCGTGTCTAACAGGTCTAGGTCCTTTACCCATTATGAGACCGTGTCTAACAGGTCTAGGTCCTTTACCCATTATGAGACCGTGTCTAACAGGTCTAGGTCCTTTACCCATTATGAGACCGTGTCTAACAGGTCTAGGGCCCTGACCATGGCGTGTCTAACAGGTCTAGGGCACTGACCATCCCGTGTCTAACAGGTCTAGGGCACTGACCATCCCGTGTCTAACAGGTCTAGGGCACTGACCATGGTGTGTCTAATAGGTCTAGGCCACTGACCATGGTGTGTCTAACAGGTCTAGGGCACTGACCATCCCGTGTCTAACAGGTCTAGGGCACTGACCATCCCGTGTCTAACAGGTCTAGGGCACTGACCACAGTGTGTCTAACAGGTCTAGGGCACTGACCATCCCGTGTCTAACAGGTCTAGGGCACTGACCATCCCGTGTCTAACAGGTCTAGGGCCCTGACCATGGCGTGTCTAACAGGTCTAGGGCACTGACCATCCCGTGTCTAACAGGTCTAGGGCACTGAACATCCCGTGTCTAACAGGTCTAGGGCACTGACCATCCCGTGTCTAACAGGTCTAGGGCCCTGACCATCCCGTGTCTAACAGGTCTAGGGCCCTGACCATGGCGTGTCTAACAGGTCTAGGGCACTGACCATCCCGTGTCTAACAGGTCTAGGGCACTGACCATCCCGTGTCTAACAGGTCTAGGGCACTGACCATCCCGTGTCTAACAGGTCTAGGGCACTGACCATCCCGTGTCTAACAGGTCTAGGGCACTGACCATCTCGTGTCTAACAGGTCTAGGGCACTGACCATCCCGTGTCTAACAGGTCTAGGGCACTGACCATCCCGTGTCTAACAGGTCTAGGGCCCTGACCATGGCGTGTCTAACAGGTCTAGGGCACTGACCATCTCGTGTCTAACAGGTCTAGGGCACTGACCATCCCGTGTCTAACAGGTCTGACCAACTAGCAGGCCCAGTCCGCAATCAATCACCTGATTCAATAATTTCTAACACACACGGAACCGAATTTCATTGAACTCTAATATTCTCGATCAACCCTGAGCAGAGGCACTGCTCTGCCAAACAGAAAGATGGATAGACACTTGAAACTGAAATATCCTTTCTCCTTCTCTCCCTGGCTCCCTGCACAGGGGGCGGGGACAGAATCCATTACGGGCTTGGCGAAGAAGAAAGATGAATGAATGCTGGATGTTGGCGATTCTCGGTTGAAAGGGCGCGGCTGCCCACCTGCGGCCGAGCTAGCAGAAAAGGCAAAGAGAGACCATGCAGAAAAGCGATCAGTGGCTGCCGCCGCCTTCTTTTAGCCCCGAAGAGGCTAAGAACACGCGCAGAAGACGGAGCCTTGTCGCGGGAACATCGCCTCTGCCGCTTCTGCCTCTGCTACGGCAAGGTGCTCAATGAATTATTTATGAAACAGTCGGCGTCTCCTACTAAGAACTAACACGCCTTGCAGCTCAAAAAAGGCAGAAAAGAAGGATCGAGAGAGAAGAAGAGAGGGAGAGGCCAGTGGAAGCGCAGGGTCGAAAGCAGTTTTCAGCTGCTGCTTGTGGGCTCAGCGTCTTGGTTGCTGAGGTGCATGCATCAAAGCCCGTCTCAGCTCTTTCTTCTCAGCTTCTCAGCTTTAGGGGATCTATTTTTAGTCTCCCTAAGAGTCTGAACTCAGAAACGCCCCATTTGAAAGGTCCATCACTCATCACAATGGCCTGCAGGTGATGCAGGTGAAAAAAGAAATTCTGGGACAATTGATCGAGGCAGCTCGAGAGCACTTCTTGGTAGATTGCCCATGCCGGCGCATTTGAATGCGGGAATTTCTAAAACCGCCTTCCTCTCCCTCTGTTGCTTCTATCAGACTTGTTGAATCGCTTTTCGTTTTTTCGTTTTTTCATTTTCTGGAGAGGGGCATCCCCTGTCTCTTGGTGGTCGCCCCTGTCTTCTGGTGGTCGCCCCTGTCTCTTGGTGGTCGCCCCTGTCTTCTGGTGGTCGCCAGTGTCTCTTGGTGGTCGCCCCTGTCTTCTGGTGGTCGCCAGTGTCTCTTGGTGGTCGCCAGTGTCTTTTGGTGGCCGCCAGTGTCTCTTGGTGGTCGCCCCTGTCTTCTGGTGGTCGCCAGTGTCTCTTGGTGATCGCCAGTGTCTCTTGGTGGTCACAAGTGTCTCTTGGTGGTCGCCAGTGTCTCTTGGTGGTCACAAGTGTCTATTGATGTCGCCAGTGTCTCTTGGTGGTCACAAGTGTCTTCTGGTGGTCGCCAGTGTCTCTTGGTGGTCGCCAGTGTCTCTTGGTGGTCGCCAGTGTCTCTTGGTAGGCGCCCGTGTCTCTTGGTGGTCGCCAGTGTCTCTTGGTGGTCGCCAGTGTCTCTTGGTGGTCACAAGTGTCTTCTGGTGGTCACCAGTGTCTTTTGGTGGTCGCCAGTGTCTCTTGGTGATCGCCAGTGTCTTTTGGTGGTCCCCAGTATCTCTTGGTGGCCGCCAGTGTCTCTTGGTGGTCGCTAGTGTCTTTTGGTGGTCGCCATTGTCTCTTGGTGGTCGCCATTGTCTCTTGGTGGTCGCTACTGTCTCTTGGTGTTCACAAGTGTCTATTGATGTCGCCAGTGTCTCTTGGTGGTCACCAGTGTCTCTTGGTGGTCGCCAGTGTCTCTTGGTGGTCACAAGTGTCTTCTGGTGGTCGCCAGTGTCTCTTGGTGGTCACAAGTGTCTTCTGGTGGTCGCCAGTGTCTCTTAGTGGTCGCCAGTGTCTCTTGGTGGTCGCCAGTGTCTCTTGGTAGGCGCCCGTGTCTCTTGGTGGTCGCCAGTGTCTCTTGGTGGTCGCCAGTGTCTCTTGGTGGTCGCCAGTGTCTCTTGGTGGTCGACAGTGTCTCTTGGTGGTCGCCAGTGTCTCTTGGTGGTCGCCAGTGTCTTTTTGTGGTCGCCAGTGTCTCTTGGTGGTCGCCAGTGTCTCTTGGTGTCGCCAGTGTCTCTTGATGTCGCCAGTGTCTCTTGATGGTCGCCCCTGTCTTTTGGTGGTCGCCAGTGTCTATTGATGTCACCAGTGTCTCTTAGTGGTCGCCCCTGTCTCATAGGTCGGTAGATTGGATTCCACATACAACAGGTAAAAAATCTAGCTCATGTCATTCATCAAGCTTGATTATATCTTTAATTTAGTTTTTTGTGAGGAGCGATTGCAGGGGACCCCTGGCCCTCTCTCTCCTTGACACCAAAACAGCTTCGTAACCAGCAGTGGGTTCCGAGTTTAACCCTTAGTCAATTTTCCGAGGTTAATCTAACGTTTCGAGTTTTTATGACCATAAAATAGGCGCCCCAGAGATGCACGAACTGCACCGCTCTCTTCTCCCGATCTTACTCCTATTCCGCGGGGAATTTCCAATGAGGCGGACATGGATTTCTTCATATACGAGCTGTCTGGATTGGAAACCGCCTTGAACGAAGCCATTATTTCTACCAAATCTATCCCTGAGTTTCCGAATCCAGACTCTATTTAGTTGTCCTTGAAGCGCGCGGAAGAATTGGCCGAACGAACCATAAAACTCCGACTCGAATTTGATCGCCCATCCTCCATCTCAGGTTCGAGTTCAGCGGCCCTGGACTGCATCAAGTGGAGCTCTCTGTGGCTATGCGCCCCAGACGCCAGTGGGAATTATAAAAAATAAATTAATATACAAGATACAAGCGCTGATGTATTGGGCATTAGGTACAGCTGGATTACCATTAATTAGATATTAGATACATTAGATTAGATTATATTAGATATTTTAGTTACAGCTGGATTTACCCCATTAGATACAGCTGGATTTACCATTAGAAACAGCTGGATTTATCATTAGATACAGCTGGATTTATCATTAGATACAGCTGGATTTACCATTAGATACAGCTGGATTTACCATTAGATACAGCTTGATTTACCATTAGATGCAACTGGATTTACCATTAGATATAGCTTGATTTACCATTAGATACAGTTTGATTTACCATTAGATACAGCTTGATTTACCATTAGATACAGCTTGATTTACCATTAGATACAGCTTGATGTACCATTAGATACAGCTTGATTTACCATTAGATACAGCTGGCTTTACCATTAGATACAGCTGAATTTACCATTAAATACAGCCATGGATTTACCATTAGATACAGCTGGATTTACCATTAGAAACAGCTGGCTTTACCATTAGATACAGCTGGCTTTACCATTAGATACAGCTTGATTTACCATTAGATACAGCTTGATTTACCATTAGATACAGCTTGATTTACCATTAGATACAGCTGGATTCACCATTAGATACAGCTTGATTTACCATTAGATACAGCTTGATTTACCATTAGATACAGTTTGATTTACCATTAGATACAGTTTGATTTACCATTAGATACAGCTGGATTTACCATTAGATACAGCTGGATTTACCATTAGATACAGCTTGATTTACCATTAGATACAGTTTGATTTACCATTAGATACAGCTTGATTTACCATTAGATACAGTTTGATTTACCATTAGATACAGTTTGATTTACCATTAGATACAGCTGGATTCACCATTAGATACAGCTTGATTTACCATTAGATACAGCTTGATTTACCATTAGATACAGTTTGATTTACCATTAGATACAGCTTGATTTACCATTAGATACAGCTTGATTTACCATTAGATACAGTTTGATTTACCATTAGATACAGTTTGATTCACCATTAGATACAGCTTGATTTATCATTAGATACAGTTTGATTCACCATTAGATACAGTTTGATTTACCATTAGATACAGTTTGATTTACCATTAGATACAGTTTGATTTACCATTAGATACAGCTTGATGTACCATTAGATACAGCTTGATTTACCATTAGATACAGCTGGCTTTACCATTAGATACAGCTTGATTTACCATTAGATACAGCTTGATTTACCATTAGATACAGCTTGATTAATCATTAGATACAGCTGAATTTACCATTAGATACAGCTTGATTTACCATTAGATACAGCTGGATTTACCATTAGATACAGTTTGATTTACCATTAGATACAGTTTGATTTACCATTAGATAAAACTGGATTTACCATTAGATACAGCTTGATTTACCATTAGATACAGCTTGATTTACCATTAGATACAGTTTGATTTACCATTAGATACAGCTTGATTTACCATTAGATACAGTTTGATTTACCATTAGATACAGCTGGATTTACCATAAGATACAAATGGATTTACCATAAGATACAGCTGGATTTACAATTAGATACAGCTGGATTTACCATTAGATACAGCTGGATTTACCATTAGATACAGCTGGATTTACCATTAGATACAGCTTGATTAATCATTAGATACAGCTGAATTTACCATTAGATACAGCTTGATTTACAATTAGATACAGCTGGATTTACCATTAGATACAGTTGGATTTACCATTAGATACAGCTGGATTTACCATTAGATACAGCTGGATTTAACATTAGATACAGCTGGATTTACCATTAGATACAGCTGAATTTACCATTAGATACAGCTTGATTTACAATTAGATACAGCTGGATTTACCATTAGATACAGCTTGATTTACCATTAGATACAGCTGGATTTACCATTAGATACAGCTGGATTTACCATTAGATACAGCTGGATTTACCATTAGATACAGCTGGATTTACCATTAGATACAGCTGGATTTACCATTAGATACAGCTGGATTTACCATTAGATACAGCTGGATTTACCATTAGATACAGCTGGATTTACCATTAGATACAGCTGGATTTACCATTAGATACAGTTTGATTTACCATTAGATACAGCTGGATTTACCATTAGATACAGCTTGATGTACCATTAGATACAGCTGGATTTACCATTAGATACAGCTGAATTTACCATTAGATACAGCTTGATTTACCATAAGATACAGCTGGATTTACCATTAGATACAGCTGGATTTACCATTAGATACAGCTGGATTTACCATTAGATACAGCTGGATTTACCATTAGATACAGCTGGATTTACCATTAGATACAGCTGGATTTAACATTAGATACAGCTGGATTTACCATACCATAGGCAGACTGAAGGGGCCACTTAAAAATAGCTTTACTCGAACTTGCAGAGGAATTCGGTAGGGCGGATTGCATCTAGCTGTCTCCCCTGCTAGGCCTCGTGTGACAGACAGAAATTTTCCCCAATAACTTCAAGCCAAAATCCCATGGAGCTGACAAAACCAATTACGCAGATGGGCGGGCGCACCTGACCTTCAGTCCGCAGTCCACTACACTGCGGCTGCTATAGGTAATTGAGTGAAATAAGTGCCTGCTAGATGTGGCGGACTTCAAACACGGGTTCAGGACCAAATCAAGTCTTTTATGCTATGTAGTGAAACTTTTAGACAGTTAGATAGATAGATAGATAGATAGATAGATAGATAGATAGATAGATAGATAGATAGATAGATAGATAGATAGATAGATAGATAGATAGATAGATAGATAGATAGATAGATCGATAGATAGATAGATAGATAGATAGATAGATAGATAGATAGATAGATAGATAGATAGATAGATAGATAGATAGATAGATAGATAGATAGATAGATAGATAGATAGATAGATAGATAGATAGATAGATAGATAGATAGATAGATAGATAGATAGATAGATAGATAGATAGATAGATAGATAGATAGATAGATAGATAGATAGATAGATATATAGATAGATAGATAGATAGATAGATAGATAGATAGATAGATAGATAGATAGATAGATAGATAGATAGATAGATAGATAGATAGATAAAGAGACACTAAGACACTAAGACACTAAGACACTATGGCACTAAGACACTAAGACAGACAGACAGACAGACAGACAGACAGACAGACAGACAGACAGACAGACAGACAGACAGACAGTGAGCTTATTATAGAAATCGCGGTAATTTAAAAAAAACGCCCACAATGCCAGTGTCGCGATGGCTTTCCAATCATGGCAGAGACACAAAATGACAAAAGGCTCCGTTGCAAGGTCGCTCAGTTGATAAAAATTCTCTTGGCAGGGCTGCAGTGGAGCAGGCAGTTGTTCCGACTGTTGGCCCGAGAGAACCATAAAAAGCGCCTGCGCAGTTCCTGTTTAATATTCACTGCACTGCAGTATTCAGCCTGGCATTTGTACCTGTCACACTTGATTATCAGGTTCGTAGCTGAATGGAGAGATTTGACGCATTGCTGACAACACGTTTCAAACAGGTAAGAATACACGCAGTTGAAGATTGAGAGCAGTGGTGAAAGCACTAAAGGGGTTTTTGTTTATTTTTTGGAGTGATGGGAAAGTTTCGGAGTGCTTAGAGAAACACGAGGAAGTCACGATTGGAGTCACGTATGAACGGAGTAAAAAGGTACAAGGGGCGTCACCACCGGGGGGGGACAGGGGGGACATGTCCTTCCCCCAGTAAAAGTTGTGGGGGACATGCCAATGCTTTGTCCTCCACCCCACCCAACCTTATGGCCCGTTATGAAAATCAATAATTTTACTTCAGGGTGACAAAATATAGTGCCTGCGGCGCTAAAATGAGCGCTGACAACACCGATTCTGAAAATAATTTACAGTACATGCAGAATTCTTGGCTTTGTCCCCCCACCATAAAATCCATGACGACGCTACTGGGTACAAATATCATTGTTTACGGTTTGAGACGAAAGCAATATTGGTGTGATCAGTGAATCTTCAACTTAGCGGTTTCTTTACTTCTGGTGTTTACTAGAAACGTCATTGCTCTGTGTAGAGTAGCAGACCGTGTCAGACAGTGACAGGCAATCAGTTTCACAAGCGGCACGGTGCCTATTGGAAAACTGCAGGTTCATTAATACACCTGGACAAGCCAGTGCAATTTCATTACCAGATATGAACTGGCAAGGAGATCGATGAAACTCTCACGAATTCTATATCTAGGTAAATATTGCCTTTGAAAGGAAATATGAAAAAAGAAAGTTGGCAATGTGAGGTAAAGACGATTTATTCAGCAAACGACCTTGAAAATCTCCAATTTCTTAGAACAGAATAAAAATAGAACGCAGTTCACCCAGCCTGCAAAAAAGAATTGAAAGTATAGGGAAAATACAACACTTCCTCCATGTGTGTCGCTTGTTTCATTCTTTCTTTAGCTACCCTTCTATAGGCCAAGTTCAGCGCTCCAGTGCCATCGATCGGCTTGTCGGTCGATCTAGAGGGGCGGTGGCTCCATCTCTCTCTCTCTCTCTCTCTCTCTCTCTCTCTCTCTCTCTCTCTCTCCCTCTCTGTCTCTCACATCACTCTCACCCGCTCTTTTCTCTCTGTCGGCATAAGATGAGAGGGGGACTCAGTTTTTATAGCTGCATTGAAAGGAATGCAGCTATAGCGCACAAGCTAGTGGTATATAGTGTGCTGACGGCTCTGGGTGGATCGGTCTGACTGCAATAAAACTAATTATTAGATAGCTAAAGATAATTGCACCGTTAATCAGAGTGTTATGCGAGAGGCCGCGTTGGGATTCAACGTAAATACACGGCTGAATCAAGTCCATTGAATGTTTGAGGTGTGCAGAGGGGGCAGAGATATATAATTAGAGAATGATACATCATATAGCTAGCTAATTATTAAGCCGATGCAAGCCAACAGACGAGTAGCGGACACCGCATCAGAGAATGGGAGGATGGTAGATCTCTATAGTTCATTCTTTACTCTACTATTTTACGCTCCTAGTATATTAGACTAGCCAGTTGAACCCCCCCCCCCCGGAGCAACTCCCGCAGCAGAAGCCACTCGCTCCCCAGTGGCGCTGGGCCTTGGGGGCTCTGGGGGCTAAGCTTGTTAAATGGTTCGGAGGACAAGCCGACCCCAGTATACTGTAGCAGGGAGTAAAGGAGAAATTTTGGGCTTAGATGGGATAAATTTAGTCTGTCGTACAGAGTTCCAAAGGGAGAGGGCAGGCTGCTGCGGAGCACACACCAGCTCCGTCAATAAATTGACTAGGGGGATTTCACCCCAACCAATCCTTCCCCGTTTCCAAAACTCCCCACCCAACGCCGCTCTCTTTCCCGTCCCACACAAACACACACACACTGCTTCTCGTCCCCTCCGTTTCTCCCCCATCCCCCCAGTGAGAGCCACGCCAAGCGCGCGCCCGAAATCCCAGAAATAAAAAGTTGAACCCAAAACTGTTTTCTGTCCACTGCTGCCGCTGCTGTCGCTGCTGAAGGGCGTCCGCTTACCTTGACCAACCCCAGATCCCCCAGACCTCCCGGATCCCAAACCCCGCCTATTCTCAATTACCAGCTAAGCTGCAAATCCCCCAGTGCAACCAGAGAGGTAGTACACTGGACGGCAGTGCTAACCGCCATAAGAGCTGGACCTTGTGGTACAACTGTGAAGAGGGAGGAAGGTAGAGAGAGAAAGAGACTGACCAAGCAGGCTTAAAATACTCTCGGACAACTAAAAATACCCCGAGACCCGTGTCACTTCTGCGTCAATTATATCTTCACACACAGAGAGCCTGTCACTGAAAGACAGACAGAAGTAGAGAGAGGCCGGCAGACAAACGACAGATCCGGAAAAAATTAGGATCAGGTCGAGGCGAAAATGCCCAGAAAAATTGCATCTAAACTGGGACTGCAGGTACTCGACTTGCTTCTTGGCTGAATCTGCCAGCACTTAGTTGGCCATTCGCACCTGACTAGAGTCCGACATGGATGCCGGATTCGTGCTCAAGCTTGGCCGAATTTTCAAGACGCCGTACGGCGGCCACGGAGTCGACTTCATCGATCAGCTGAACTACCAGTTCACAGGTGGCATCATGATCATCTTCATTGGTATCATCGGCCTGCGACAGTATGTTGGTAGGTACTGTTGACTGTTTACGCGTCTGTCTATCTACCTACCTATCTATCTATCTATCTATCTATCTATCTATCTATCTATCTATCTATCTATCTATCTATCTATCTATCTATCTATCTATCTATCTATCTATCTATCTATCTATCTATCTATCTATCTATCTATCTATCTATCTATCTATCTATCTATCTATCTATCTATCTATCTATCTATCTATCTATCTATCTATCTATCTATCTATCTATCTATCTATCTATCTATCTATCTATCTATCTATCTATCTATCTATCTATCTATCTATCTATCTATCTATCTATCTATCTATCTATCTATCATATATATCTATCTATATATATCAATTAAAAATTGTGCGCTTTAGGCGAGTTTATGTATGGATTTAGGCGAGTTTATGTATGAATTTATCCAAACCTTACCGATAGCTTCAGAGTCCATGCTCACAAATCAAGCTCATTGGGACGAATTTCACGGAAGATCACAAGCCAAGTCTTGATAAAAACCGTCCCGACAGAATCTTCTTCACTCGCAATTTGGGGTAGGATAAATTAACGTCTCAGCTGGGCTGACTCATCGCGCTTCAGGCAACGGCGCTGCATGTGGTGAATATTTTTGACAGTATTTGAAATTGCAAAAGGATCTGAATGCTGAGTTTCCCTTCGGTAAATCTCCGTTAGCCCTTGGGCTGACTTAATTTTTAATATGTGTAGAAAATAATCAATGCATAGATGCAGGTTTCGGGGTTGTATTTGACGAGATTGCGACTGGGATGAACGTCAGATTAAGACCGACTTTGTCCAGTTACAGAGGCTTATCAGAAGTAGCCGGGCCTTTTATTCATTCAAAAGTGCACGAAGTGAGTAGGAAGATTAAAATTAAAAGAGCAAAAATAGGTTTTTTGCAAACTCGAGAAAACTTTGACTAAGAAGACAAATTTCAAAAGAATTAAAAATCGATTCCAACAAATTGAATATATACGCTTTAAGAGTCGGACAAGGCTACTTTGTGCACTCATTCATGCACCCAATCACACTGCACGGCGTGCCCTTGTACAGCTAGAAAACACGGGCCTCGATTAGCGCCAGCTCGCTGACGTGAAAACAGTTCCTGCAGGCCGAATGACTGCATGTTCGAAAGTCACAAGAGCATGTAATTCAGCCTAGGCAGCGCACAGGACTGAGTCTGAGGATCTGCGGGCGTTTCTTTCATCAGGATGAGGTTAGCGAGGATACTAGAGGATGACTGGGGACAGCCGCCTCTCCCCGGGGAGTCACCGCAGTGGGGGACAAATGCTGGCAGTAGCGTCAGCCGCTGGTGGAGGGACTCCGCGTCGCGCCTGCTAGGATGCCGCCATCCGATGGGCGATGATGAGGAGGCAAAGCCGGCCGTGACCTGGGGAATATTTATTTATGCCTACCCCACATCCTCGCTCGCCGCGCCCTCTTCTTCCTCCCTCTTCTCCCCCCCCCTCAGTAAGCAGGACCTCAACGAGCTCCTGTGGGACAATGTATCGAACTGACGTTTATGCCGAGAAAAATGTTTGTTGCTAGGGTCCGCCGCCTCCCAGCACCAGTTCAGTCAGCGCCAGAAACGAACTGCTGCCCCAGTTCAAACCACTCGCTTCGATTTCCAAACTCTCCCAGCTTCTCTTCACTCTGCCGCAACCCCCCCCCCTCATCTAAATCAGTCGAATGGGGCTCCTCATCCGAGCAAATTTGCGTCGGAGAAACGAGCTGCGGCCTCACAGTCCAGAATTATTCTCTGGACAAGAGCTGCCGGAATGCCGGTCGCTGCATCGTAAAACCGAATTCCGGAAACCGGGATTAGCCAGCTGGATCGGATGCGCCTACGCTCTGGGTTCAGCTTGGTCAGCATAGTTTGACATTTTGGACCATTTAATTGTGTGCATTTAACATTCCCAGCGTTGCTAAATCTATCTTGCGTTGGTAGTTTATTAGCTTTTTTGCCAATGCCATGGGGCTTTTTAAAGCTTGCTTCGCAAGTCCCAGCGTCGCTAGCAGCGATCCAGCTTATCTAGACAAGCTTGACGGGCGTCACGCAGTGGCATTGCAAAAACTGCACTGGTAGCGGCGAACTGACTCTTGGTTGCAATTAAATTCAGGCACAGTAAGGAAATGGTAACTGTGCTTGAAAGTGCGCTCACAGGCAACAGAAACGCTTTCCCAACACAGAGTAAAGGGGGTGAATCCCCCGCCAACCACTCGGAACCACTGTTACTGTGGAACGTTAGGCCAGAGAGTTTTTAGCGAAACAGTGCCAGGAAGTGAGTAAGATCCTCGACTACAATAGCATAGCGCCACCCTCCTCAAGGTCCGCCTCCGCGTGCTGCGCCCCAGTTCTTGAGACTAGCGAGCGTTATGTATATTTTTATATATTGCCCATATGTATATGGATCTACGAGTGTATAGTTTTTTTGGGCTACATGCTGCTGCAAGTCTGTAAACTTGATCCACAATGGACGAGCTTTCCTCTCTGGCTCATTCTGACCATAGGCATAGCTAAATACACACATACTCTCTCTCTCGCTCTTTCTCATTCTCCCACTCACAGCTTGGATCAATAGTCCCTTGAATTCCGCACCCGCTCTCTCTTTCTTTTTCTTCTCTCTCTCACTCCCTCACTCACTCAACTCAACACCGGTGAAGGAATGAACAGGAGCTCGTCCTGAGTATGTTGTTGGTTAGCTCTGGGATCGTGGAGCGGGAGGTTTGGCGCCCCTTCACCCAGCGCCCCCCCCCCAGAGTTTGGTGGAGAAACTTTCTTCGCTACCCCTTTCCCAAGCCTCTTCTCTCCAAACCTGCTCCTTGTCGTTGAGACTTCTGCTGTGAATTATTCAACGGTTTCCTCATCCCATAGCCCCCCTCCGGGGCCTTTGCTCCCCAGCTTCTCGTGTCTGCAGCCTGAGCGCGCGCGAGTATTCATGAGCCTTCGCCACCCTCCCACCCCAGTGTAAAGCTTGAGGAGACTCCTCTAGCGATGGATGATGAGCCGCCACCAGTTCCAACAGTGGGAGCGGGATCGGAAGTGAAAGTTTTCGTTTACACAAGACTCAGGCTACAGTCTGATGACCCTTAAGCAGGAGTACATTCTCAATTCATTCTGCACTTATCATTTTCTGATATAGACGTCATTCTTCTTTTTATTAGTTTGCTATTGAAAATCTTTTTCTCTACAGCAAGGAATCTAGCCTGTAAAAACTCGAAGTACACTTTGACAACATGCAGTCACACACTCCACTCGTGCGCAGGCAAGCCGATCCAGTGCTGGGTGCCGCAGGAATTCTCCAAAGCCTGGGAGGACTTTGCCGAAAACTACTGCTGGGTGTCCAACACGTACTTCCTCTACCCCGACAAGCCGATCCCTTCGCCGAGGGATCTTCCCAACGCAAAGTTCATCACCTATTACCAATGGGTGGCCATAGTTCTAGCGGGCCAGGCCATCATTACCTGGATACCGCACCTCATCTGGCGGGTGGGAGCGCGCCGGCTGCCCATCCTGATCAAGAACGCTCGGAATGCGGCCATACCAGACTCTGACATTCGTCGGAAAGCGGTGCATTGCCTGGTGGCGGTGCTGGAAGAGCAAGCCGAGGCCACCAGGCGCTACTCCCGCGTTCGAGGCGTAGTTGAAAAATTTATATTCTGCTTCAGCCCGTCGATGCGGCTTACAATACTCTTCCTCATTGTCCGGCTGATGTTTGTCGGCAACGCCATTGGTCAGATCTATTTGATGCAAAAGTTCATCGGCACCAATAGCACTCTGTTTGGGTACGAAGTGCTCAAAAATCTGATCGAGGGCCGCGACTGGACTGAGACGTCCAATTTTCCCCGGGTGACTTACTGTCACCTGACTATTCGAAAACTGGGGACCAAGAATCAGACGTGAGTTGAAAGTTGCTTTGTTTAAGATCGAGTATTCTCTCCGAGGAGTGCTTTTCTGGTGGTGTATTTGGATGTTAAGTGCTTTTCTGGTGATTTAGTTGGTAGTGTTGAGTGTCTTTCTGGTGGAGTATTTGGTTCTTGAGTGCTTTTTTGGTGGAGTATTTGGTTCTTGAGTGCTTTTTTGGTGGAGTATTTGGTTGTTGGGTGGAGTGCTTTTCTGGTGGAGTATTTGGTTGTTGAGTGCTTTTCTGGTGGAGTATTTGGTTGTTGAGTGCTTTTCTGGTGAAGTATTTGGTTGTGTTGAGTGCTTTTCTGCTGGAGTATTTGGTTGTGTTGAGTGCTTTTCTGGTGAAGTGTTTGGTTGTGTTGAGTGTTTCTCTGCTGGAGTATCTGGTTGTTGAGTGCTTTTCTGCTCGAGTATTTGGTTGTTGAGTGTTTGGTTAGTGAAGCGGTGGTTAGTACTTGGTTGTAGGAGTACATTGTCAGATGATTGCATGACTGGTGAACTTATTGTTGCTTAAAGACTTTTTCACACATAGTGCGGGTGTCCTGAGATGTTTTGCGAGTGCAGTGATTACTTGTAGGCTCGGACGCTGTCCTAAATCGCAAGTGCTGCGTTGGCGCAGCAAAGGACAAAACCGGTATGCAGAGTGCATCTGTGCGCGCCCGCCTTGCTCTCCGATTGCCTCACCATCTGCTGCCCTAAAAATTGCAGTGCAGCCGAGGCAAGAAGCATAATTCCAATATTGCTCCAACTCTCTCTGTCTCTGTCTCTCTCTCTCTTTTTCCACTTGGCAGTGCGCACTGCTGATAACCAACCGCATATTCGCCACTTGAAAGCGAGCTCGCAGTCGAAGATGGAGGGTTGCAGGAGCAGCTGAACGAAGGCCAGAGAGGGCTCGCTGAGGGTGGGCGAGAGCGCAAAATTTCAGCGGCCGCATTTCTCGCGTGTCTTCCCTGCCTTCCCCAACCAATTTTCCAGCCTCTTCCCCTGCATCCTCCTTCTGCTTGAATTTCCTTCTCTCCCACCGGCGCCACGCGGAAGCCGCAGCTTAAGTCGCTCTTCCCATTGCCCCGGCCCTACCCCGCCCACCCGGCTTTTAAAAGCCCCATTGCACGGCACGGTAGGCCAGAGGGGTATTCCTCTCGATTCAACGGCCCCCATCCTATTCCCCCCTTGTACCGTATATCCCCTTCCAGCCTCCATCCCCGCCCCCCTCAAGCTGGCTATAATATATCGCGCATTTCCCGCTCTCCCAGAGGGCAAGCGGAGCGAAGAAGGGGGTGGCAGCCTGTATGGAATGGAAATGCGAGCTGTTAATTTCCCTGCCCAGCCTTCGATAAGTGGACGGGAATCGCCGAGGCCCTGGCTTGCCTTTCATCCGTTCCGTTTTGTCCTGAGGGTTCGGCTCGCCTCTCCTGCCGAAAGAGAACCCAGTTTTAAAATTCCATAGGGATTCTTGTACTAATCTGGAGTCGCACCTGGTGCTGAAGTGCATTTGAAGACTGTTTGTGTCACCATCAGCCATCCGCCCCTCGCAACCAGCCTTCCACCCCCAGCTACCATCAGCCATCCGCCCCCAGCTATCATCAGCCATCCGCCCCCAGCTATCATCAGCCATCCGCCCCAGCTAACATCAGCCATCCGCCCCAGCTACCATCAGCCTTCCGCCACCAGCTAACATCAGCCATCCGCCCCCAGCTACCATCAGCCACCCGCCACCAGCTACCATCAGCCACCCGCCCCCAGCTATCATCAGCCATCCGCCCCCAGCTACCATCAGCCATCCGCCACAGCTACCATCAGCCATCCGCCCCAGCTAACATCAGCCATCCGCCACCAGCTACCATCAGCCACCCGCCCCCACCTACCATCAGCCACCCGCCTCCAGCTACCATCAATCCAATCCAATGAACCACATTCGATGCTGGACGCACCTTCATAACAGTAGTATTATACCACCAGAGAAACCGTGCATATTTAGGTGGATAAATATAAAGAGTAGGAAGCGTTGAGTGGCACTTCTCTTATTCGTCTGGGCGCTTGTTTGGCAACTGTACGGGTGGGCGCCTGCGTGTGAAGAGTCAGGCGACTCAAGCCAGCTAGTTTCTAAGGAGAAGAGGTAAGGGGAGAGAGAGACAGTGACTGCGGCTGCCTCCCCGGGTCTCCTCCGGACTTGAAAGTCGACCCCAGCCCTGACGTGGAGCGGAAGAACAGACCCTAACCGGAGAACCGAAAGGAGAAGAGTAGTGAAAAAATAGTGAGTGGCTTTCTCCCTCTTTCAGGCAGTGCACGACAATAGTTTAAAGAAGAAAGGGAGTTTAAGAGGTCCGTCTTAGCAGCGAGCGTATCAGGAAGCCGTGTTTACCATTGGCCTTCAACGGTTTAATAATGAGGAGAGAAAAAAGCATGCTTCAACACAAAGAGACCCATGGCTTGACAAAGTTTAGAAACTTTGATTGAAACTGTTATGAGGTCGATGCGGGGGTCCTTTAAGATCTATTGGGCCTTCTAGAGTTTGCGCTTTCTAGACCTACCAGACCCACTAGACCTACCAGACCCACTAGACCTACCAGACCCACTAGACCTACCAGACCCACTAAACCTACCAGACCCACTAGACCTACCAGACACACTAGACCTACCAGACCCCCTAGACCTACCAGACCCACTAGACCTACCAGACACACTAGAGCTACTAGACCCATTAGACCTACCAGACACACTAAACCTACCAGACCCACTAGACCTACCAGACACACCAGACCTACCAGACCCACTAGACCTACCAGACCTACCAGACACACTAAACCTACCAGACCCACTAGACCTACCAGACACACCAGACCTACCAGACCTACCAGACCCACTAAACCTACCAGACCCACTAGACCTACCAGACACACTAGACCTACCAGACCCACTAGACCTACCAGACCCACTAGACCTACCAGACACACTAGAGCTACCTGACCCATTAGACCTACCAGACACACTAAACCTACCAGACCCACTAGACCTACCAGACACACCAGACCTACCAGACCCACTAGACCTACCAGACCTACCAGACACACTAAACCTACCAGACCCACTAGACCTACCAGACCTACCAGACCTACCAGACCTACCTACCAGACCTATCAGACCCACTAGACCTACCAGACCTACCAGACACACTAGACCTACCAGATCCACTAGACCTACCAGACACACTAGACCTACCAGATCCACTAGACCTACCAGACACACTAGACCTACCAGACCCACTAGACCTACCAGACCCACTAGACCTACCAGACACACTAGACCTACCAGACCCATTAGACCTACCAGACCCACTAGACCTACTGCAGACCCACTAGACCTACGAGACCCCACAAGGTCTGCCTATGGTATCCACTTTACTAGATCTAACAGACTGTATATTATCTAGCAGACCCTGATAGACCCAACTACGACCTAAATAGTAACCTTATTTACCGTTATATTAAATCTGTTTTAATTAACCTGACCAAACGGCTTTAGATACAATCAACGCAGCAAATGCTAAAAATGGTTTCCAATCCCTTCCTGATTATTATTTATTCAACAAAATGATCGGCCAAAGCAATTAGCCTCAAACATGCAACCTAAAGGCCGGAGAGGACAATTCTCTTAAAGAGGCTTTGGGAGCTGTCAGAAAAAAACAGTTTTTACGGCTTCTCTTGAATTCAATTCGTCACGAACTACTGTTTCTTTCATTTTATCCCCCTCCCGGCAACCGAACACTGGGCTAATTAGCCATTGTAGGTGAGCGCGAGAGATGGCCAGGTAAATGGTGTGGGAAGCAGCGAATTTGAAAACTTGAGGCGATTTCGAAAGCAACAGAATTCGTTTGAGCTCAATTTGTTTTTAACATATTTATCAATCAAATTAAACTAAATGTCCTTTCTTCTCTACTTCAAGTAATCCAGTTGATCGAGTTTATTGTTACAAAAAATCCGAAATTGTTTCACGCAAAGATCCCGATTCGACTGCCAGAGAGCATGAGTGCGTGACAGGGCTGCTGTGTACAGCTGTGTGTTAGTGTGTGCCTGAGTAGACAGTGCTGCTGTGTACAGCTGTGTGTTAGTGTGTGCCTGAGTAGACAGTGCTGCTGTGTACAGCTGTGTGTTAGTGTGTGCCTGAGTAGACAGTGCTGCTGTGTACAGCTGTGTGTTAGTGTGTGCCTGAGTAGACAGTGCTGCTGTGTACAGCTGTGTGTTAGTGTGTGCCTGAGTAGACAGGGCTGCTGTGTACAGCAGTGTGTTAGTGTGTGCCTGAGTAGACAGGGCTGCTGTGTACAGCTGTGTTAGTGTATGCCTGAGTAGACAGGGCTGCTGTGTACAGCAGTGTGTTAGTGTGTGCCTGAGTAGACAGGGCTGCTGTGTACAGCTGTGTGTTAGTGTGTGCCTGAGTAGACAGGGCTGCTGTGTACAGCAGTGTGTTAGTGTGTGCCTGAGTAGACAGGGCTGCTGTGTACAGCAGTGTGTTAGTGTGTGCCTGAGTAGACAGGGCTGCTGTGTACAGCTGTGTGTTAGTGTGTGCCTGAGTAGACAGTGCTGCTGTGTACAGCTGTGTGTTAGTGTGTGCCTGAGTAGACAGTGCTGCTGTGTACAGCTGTGTGTTAGTGTGTGCCTGAGTAGACAGGGCTGCTGTGTACAGCAGTGTGTTAGTGTGTGCCTGAGTAGACAGTGCTGCTGTGTACAGCTGTGTGTTAGTGTCTGCCTGAGTAGACAGTGCTGCTGTGTACAGCAGTGTGTTAGTGTGTGCCTGAGTAGACAGGGCTGCTGTGTACAGCAGTGTGTTAGTGTGTGCCTGAGTAGACAGGGCTGCTGTGTACAGCAGTGTGTTAGTGTGTGCCTGAGTAGACAGGGCTGCTGTGTACAGCAGTGTGTTAGTGTGTGCCTGAGTAGACAGGGCTGCTGTGTACAGCAGTGTGTTAGTGTGTGCCTGAGTAGACAGGGCTGCTGTGTACAGCAGTGTGTTAGTGTGTGCCTGAGTAGACAGGGCTGCTGTGTACAGCTGTGTTAGTGTATGCCTGAGTAGACAGGGCTGCTGTGTACAGCAGTGTGTTAGTGTGTGCCTGAGTAGACAGGGCTGCTGTGTACAGCTGTGTGTTAGTGTGTGCCTGAGTAGACAGGGCTGCTGTGTACAGCAGTGTGTTAGTGTGTGCCTGAGTAGACAGGGCTGCTGTGTACAGCAGTGTGTTAGTGTGTGCCTGAGTAGACAGGGCTGCTGTGTACAGCTGTGTGTTAGTGTGTGCCTGAGTAGACAGGGCTGCTGTGTACAGCAGTGTGTTAGTGTGTGCCTGAGTAGACAGGGCTGCTGTGTACAGCAGTGTGTTAGTGTGTGCCTGAGTAGACAGGGCTGCTGTGTACAGCTGTGTGTTAGTGTGTGCCTGAGTAGACAGGGCTGCTGTGTACAGCTGTGTTAGTGTGTGCCTGAGTAGACACGGACGCCTCGAAACGGACGGACCTTCTACGACTAACCCAGCAAAGCATCTGAAACCGAAATCCCCTTTGCTTCCAGGTTTACACTGCAATGCGTTCTGCCAATCAATCACTTTGTCGAGAAAGTGTACGTCTTCCTTTGGTTCTGGTACATTATCCTTGGCGTGCTCACACTGCTCAGCACCATTTTTTGGATGCTTCGAATCCTTATCCCCGGTCGAAGAGTGGCCTACATCAAGCAATACCTCCGAGCAATGAAGCTGGTCTCAAACACGGAAGATCGCGACTGCAAACGGTTTGTAGCCAACTCGCTGGGTCCTGACGGGGTGTTCATCCTACAGGCGGTGTCCAGCCTCGCCAGCGACCTCATCTCTCTTGACGTGGCCGCGACTCTGTGGAGAAACTACCGACAGGCCAAAATCACCGGAGCAGAGGAGGACGTTAACAGACTGCTGGAGAGCGTGAACAGAGGGACCAGTGTTGTATAAAGTCACCTCTTTCACCAAACGCTCCGAACCCCACTTTGAAAACCATCTGAGCCAATCCTTAAGCACTTCTGTACATGCTCCGACCCCGGACCCTCGGTATTTCAGTCCCAAAGAATTAGAAGTACAAGGCCAATGAGCACAAGGAATAAATTGTATCAGGAGCTCGATTCTATATGATTCAAGTACGCAGCAATCTCTATACTTACTAAGAGACAGGACGTTCACCTAAAAGACAGTGATGCCTCTTACCTAAAAGACAGGGACGTTCACCTAAGAGACAGGGGCGCCAACCTAAGAGACAGGGGCGCCAACCTAAGAGACAGGGGCGCCAACCTAAGAGACAGGGGCGCCAACCTAAGAGACAGGGGCGCCAACCTAAGAGACAGGGGCGCCAACCCAAGAGACAGGGGCGCCAACCTAAGAGACAGGGGCGCCAACCCAAGAGACAGGGGCGCCAACCCAAGAGACAGGGGCGCCAACCCAAGAGACAGGGGCGCCAACCCAAGAGACAGGGGCGCCAACCTAAGAGACAGGGGCGCCAACCTAAGAGATCACCAAAAGACTACATAAGTGACGCAAGGCCGCACCCGCAGTTTGCCTGTCTCATTTTCCTTGAAAAGCAGCTCAAAGGTCCTGAGTTCGTGCCAACAGTGAAGATAGCTGTTCGAAACTTCATGCCCAACTATCAGGCTCCCGTTTCCTTTAATTATTACCTCTCATTTCTTGTTTCCTTCTGTCTGTCATAAAAGTCGTTACCTCTTCCCCTCAAAGATTCATAAAGAGAGGCATTTGAGAGATTTACCTTTGGTCATAAACTTTGCTTGCTTTGTATATTCTTGAGTGAAATAGGAACTGCTATTTAACAAATATTCACCGATGTGCATGTGAGATAGTGTGCTTATTCTGTGAAATTTATTTTTTTTCTGTTTATCTTCAAAGCGAACTGTATCATAACCAAGTATTCTCACGGCCCATGCAATCTGTTTATTTAGCAAATACTCTGCCACTTTGCTATCATAATTCATCGGCAGAAACAATATGTTAGCAGCCTGTTTTGTGCGTTCTTTGTTCTACTTAATACTCTATATATACTACTTATTTTATGCCAGTATTAGGGGCGGACTTGGGCAGTATGGGCAACTTCTATCTTGCTAACCAAAAGGCGCCACTTGTGCTAACCGCGTCATTTCGATAATTCATTTATTAAATATTAATTTTGTCTCTGCGTTCACACCTTGGCAATTATACTAACTTTTATTTCATAATCTCATGTTCCGTTCACAGCCATGTGCATTGGATGCTAACTGTGGAAAACTACTTTTGCACTATACTGTGGGTTATTTTTTATAGAAAATATTTAACTTCTCTTTTTTGCTCGTCCCTCACCAATATTTATTAATTATTACTGACACCAGGCAATCTATTCATTAGTTTGTATTCGATTAATTCTACACGTATTTTTAGTGTTTATTTTTTGTTTTAAATTTGCGCCAGATTCTAAAATAAATAGTGACAATTTTAACCGATCTCGTAAAACTGTAAAAATCTGTTATCTGTTCACATTTGTTTGCTCTTTTGTTGGTTAAGAATTTAGACTATTTTTATTTTAAATAAATCATGTATTTGCATACTGTGACTTGCTTTTTTAGGCTTTGAATCTATTTTCTTTAATCCAGTTAACTGGGAACTTCCTGTGCCAAATCTGACCTGTCACCCGCCATCAGTCCCCCTCTCACTCCTCCCTACGAGTCACACCTTCTCCCCTCTCCCTCCTCTCTCCTTCCCTCTCCCTCTCCCTCCTCTCCCCCTCCCCTCCCCTCTCCCTTCTCTCTCCCTCCCCTCCTCTCTCCTTCCCTCTCCCTCTCCCTCCTCTCTCCTTCCCTCTCCCTCTCCCTCCTCTCTCCCTCCTCTCTCCCTCCCCTCCTCTCTCCCTCCTCTCTCCCTCCCTTCCTCTCTCCCTCCTCTCTCCTTCCCTCTCCCTCTCTCTCCTCTCTCCTTCCCTCTCCCTCTCCCTCCTCTCTCCCTCCCCTCCTCTCTCCCTCCTCTCTCTATTCTATCTCTCTCTCTTCCTCCTCTCCTCTCTCCCTCCTCTCTACCTCCTCTCTACCTCCCTCTTCCTCTCCTTTCCTCTCTTCCCCTCCTGTCCCCCCTCCTTTCCTCTCTCCCTCCCCTCTCTTGTCTTGTCTTGTATGGCCATTCGACCTCCTAGGAGGCATGCCACTCATTGGATTTGAGTCGGTTCCGTCTTCTCGGTGCGTCGGTTGGTTCAGGCCTGTCCGTCGTGTCGGCGTCTTGGTCCTCTTCTTCTTGTTGGTATCCTGTTTGTAGGTCGTTGTACTGCGCACAGGTGCGTATGTGCCTCGCCATGTTGCTGGCGCTCCTGGGCTGGAGACAGTACGGGCATGTCCCTTTCGGGGCGCCTTTGCAGATCTTAAGGTGGTTCGTCTCGCTGGCTTTGTTGTTTAGGATGTCTCCGCATCTTGGGCACTTCTTCTCCTCTTCTCTTTGTTCTCGGTGCATCCTGGTGTTGTGTATCTTCATTCCCGTGTGAGTCTTGAACTCTCTGTTGCAGACGTCCTGTTTGGTCCCTTGGCATGACCGTGTTCTTGTTCATTGCTTTCACCTCTTCCCATTTTGTTATGTGCTCCAACCTTGCCTTGACTGCTGTTTTCCAAGATCCTCGGTCCCTTGCGATCTGCTCGATGTCGTCCGGTTCGTATCCAGCTTTTCTTATTACTTTTCGCCAGTAGTCGATGGTTGTTTGTTTGCGCTTTCTCGCTGTCGTCCTTGGTAGTTTTCTCTTTGGCCATCCTAGAGCTACCTGCTTCGTGATCCGGGAGTTCTCCATACGGAGTAGGTGTCCGATCCTTTCTAGCGTTCTCGTTTCTATTTTACTTTCGATGCTCCTTACTTGTAGTTGTCTACGCACTTCGAATGTGTTCACTCCCCGTTCTTCCATCTCGCGTAGCGGTTGTTGCGTTTTGCTGCTCCAGATGTGTCGATATATTTTGTCAATACTTGCTTGTAATGTTTTGATCTCTCTCTTGTGCCATGGGCGTATCGCTGAGTCGAAGAGGGCGGTAGATTCCACGCATGCTTCGACGACCCTGGCCTGTATCTTCTTTGGGAGTCTGGAATGTTTTAGTCTCCGTTGGACCACAGCCGGCTTTTATCATTCGTTGGGTTCGTTGCTTCAGGTCATAACTGCGGTCGATGTAGCTGCCTAACATTCTGATTTCGTTCGCCTCACTCCTTCCGAATTCCAGGTGTTCCTCTTTGTCTGGGTGGCATTTTTCCTCGAATGTTGCCATGCATTGGACTGTCGTGTCCTTCGCCAATTGCATCGCTTCTCTCTGTCCGCACAGAGTGGTGTCGTCCGCGAAGAGTGATTCCGTAATGGTGAAGTCGGTCCTTGCTGCGCTGTCTTTTGCCCTTTCTACCTTCTGGGGTGGAAGTGAGCACCCTGGGATCCATTGCCATTTGATTCCCACGGGTTCCAGATTTTGCAGTCTTGCCGCCGCAAGTCGTTTTTGGTGCGCCATTCTCATGGTGGTTGCGTGATATATGTTGAACAGCGTCGGAGATGTCGCGCACCCTTCTCTCAGTCCGCGTTCGGGTTGCCATGGGGTGCTGCATGACGTTTTCCCTCTTATTTTGTAGGAGGTGCCCTCGTGCAGTCCCTTCAGCGTGCGCAACATTTTCCCGTTTAGTCCGTACTTGGTTAGCATTGTCCACAGGAGTGGTTTATTCACTCTAGGGTAGGCTTTGGTGATGTCCAGGAGCGTGGCGACAGGGTCTTGGGGTGTCGGTGCTGGTTCGCCTGCTGCTAGGTAGGCATTCTGGACCTCTTCGTTGATCCGGATGAAGATTTGGGCGGCGTCTGCCGTCGATCGTCCGGTTCTAAAACCCTGTTGGTTTTCATCCAGGAGACCGGTTACTTCCGCCCATGTACGTAGTCGTGTCGCTAGGACGCGGGCGAGAATCCTCGATCCCATCGAAAGGAGGCAGATTCCTCTATAGTTATTCAGGTTGGTGCGGTTTCCTTTTTTGAATAGCGGAATCACCAGACCGCTTTTTAGACATTCTTCCCATTCGTCTGGCGGGGTGATAAACATTTTGTTGATCAGGTTAGCAACCTCTTGCTTTGTCTGTGGGTCAGCTTGTCTGATATAGCAGATTCTTATCCCATCTTCACCGGGTGCGCCGTCCTGGATCTTAGTCCATTCTCTGAAGACTTCGTCGTTGGTGATTTCTTTGTTCAGCGCTTCGGCTGCTGCCCGCATGTGTTCACATTCTCTTCGGTCTGGTATCTGGTCCATGGCTTCCTGGATCTCCTGTGTGTCGTTCTCATATCTCTCTTCAGATACTTTCATGAAGTGTTCTTTCACTTCCTCTGGGGTGTGCATCTCGCTCGGTGCCGCAGTTTTTGCGTCTCTCAGTCCCAGCTTCTTTAGTGTTTTATACATCATGCCCATGTCGTTTCGTTGTTGCGCTTCGTTCGCTTGGGTGATAATCTCTTCCCAGGATTCTCGTTCTCATTGTTTCTTCTTTTTCTTATATTTTTTCCTCACTTTCTTTAGCTCCTCTCTGGCCCGTTCGTACGCTTCTCGGTTCGAGTCTTGGTTGTTCTCAGTTTGCCTCGCCTCTTGTACCCAGGATGATATCCGTTGAAGATATTGCGTCATCTCGTTTTCTCTGCCTATCAGCCAGGAAGACTCCACTGGTTTTTCTTTGATGCCGCAGACTATTTCTGCTGATTTTCGCAGCATTTCGTTCATTTGTTCCCATGTCGTCTCTCTCCTTGCCGTTTTTCTGTTTCTTCTGCTGTTCTTGCTTCGTATTCTTTGGCGATCTCCGGGATCTTAAGCTTTTCGTAGCACACGTTGCGCGGGCGGTTGTTTCGCCACGCTGATTTTAGTGGTTTATTTCCTTTGATGTGTACGAGCTTCGGTCGATGGTCGGAGAAGCTATCCTGATCGATTGTTTCCATCGCTTGGATTAGTTTCATTCTTTGGGTTCGTCTGGTGATGAAGCCGTCTAGTTCGTGCCACTTCTTGTGTCCTCTATGGTACCATGTGCCTCTGCGAGGCATCATGTAGAACGAGTTTGTCCAGGCTAGCCCGTGGTGTTGGCACCAAGCCAGGAAGTCGTTACCTGCTTCGTTGGTTTTGTTTAGGCCGAATCTGCCACAGGTTCCTGGTTCCCATTTTTCCTGTTCGTTCTTTTCAACTGACAAGTTGTGATCTCCACCGATTAGTAGCCATTCATTAGTTTTGCATTTCCTTATTGATTCTTCTAGTTCCTTTCTGTAGTCTTCCATCACTTCCGGTCCATATTCCCATAAGGGGGCATAACATGCTGTGAGATGTAAGTTGTTCACTTTGACCGTGACCGTTCTTTCGCCGAAAAATCGTTGATGTCCTTGATCCATCCATTGTTGTCTCCATTGGCGTCCTAGGAGTATTGCTGCTCTCTTCGAGTGGATTATAACCACGCCGTTTTTTCCTTCTCCCATCCATATCATTCCTGGTTGTTCCGCCGTTATTTCTGACATCAGACTATGTTTCCTTCGGTTGTTCTCTCTTAGGGACATCTTCTGTAGGTTCTAGGTCACTATTTGTACCTTCTCAGTCGGTTCTTTCCTTAGGTTTTCGGTTCTGATTTTCTTTCTTCGTGTTCTCTTCCTTTCGCGATCCTGTTTTCTCTTTTCTGGTGTCCATTCTTTCTTTCCTCGCCTGTATTTCTTTTTTGTTGTCGTCGTTGTCGTCTCCTCTTGGGCCAGGTCTTCGGGCCCCGGGTTCCGCTCCACGTCACCGCTCTTTGCTAATGAGTTTTTTATGTTAGAGTGCATCAGCCGCTCCAGATTTTTACATCTGTTTTGGCTTCCTTTGCATTTGCTGCTCCCTTTTTGTTTCCGCACAGCCGAGGCGTGCGGTCTACGCTCGCTACCGCTAGAAGGTAGGTGCAGCATGAGCAAGCATGTGTCTCTCCCTCCCCTCTCCCTCATCTGTCTCCCTCCCTCTTCCTCCTCTCCTCTCTCCGCCTCCTCTCCTCTCTCCTTCCTCTCTTCTGTCTCCCTCTCTCCTCTCCTCTCTCCGCCTTCTCTCCTCTCTACCTCCTCTCTACCTCCCTCTTCCTCTCCTCCCTCTCTCTCTCCTCTCCCTCTTCCTCCTCTCTTCTCTTCCCCTCCTCTCCTCTCTCCCTCCTCTCTCTCTTCTGTCACCCTTCCTCTTCCTCCTCTCCTCTCATCCTCATCTCGTCTGTCTCTCTTCAACCGTGAGCAGTGAGTGTAGGATAGGCAAACGACAGAAACAATTTGAAGAAATTCTCTTTTACGAGCAGAAATATGAGTCGGGAAATGCCTTGGTCGAGAGCCTGAGAAAGCTTACATATTGATCCAATGTGCGCAGGGATTGATCCAGCTATACATGGATCATGGATCAATCCTGCTAGGCGAAATTCTGGCGCGAGCATGAAAACTAAATGAGCACTGCTTACTGATGCACAGCACAGAAGAATGAGCACCCAGCTTAATAGGCCACGGTTGTCTTGCTTGTGCAGAAATTTATACCTTCACTCCATGCACCCCTCACTCCCCGCTATCTTCAAACCTCACTTTCCGATATCTGCACCCCTCACTCCCCGCTATCTGCACCCCTCACTCCCCGCTATCTGCACCCCTCACTCCCCGCTATCTGCACCCCTCACTCTCCGCTATCTGCACCCCTCACTCCCCGCTATCTGCACCCCTCACTCCCCGCTATCTGCAAACCTCACTCCCCGCTATCTGCACCCCTCACTCCCCGCTAGCTGCACCCCTCACTCCCTGCTATCTGCACCCCTCAATCCTCGCTATCTGCACCCCTCACTCCCCGCTATCTGCACCCCTCAATCCTCGCTATCTGCACCCCTCAATCCTCGCTATCTGCAAACCTCACTTTCCGCTATCTGCACCCCTCACTCCCCGCTATCTGCACCCCTCAATCCTCGCTATCTGCACCCCTCACTCCCCGCTATCTGCACCCCTCACTCCCCGCTATCTGCACCCCTCAATCCTCGCTATCTGCACCCCTCACTCCCCGCTATCTGCACCCCTCAATCCTCGCTATCTGCACCCTTCAATCCTCGCTATCTGCACCCCTCAATCCTCGCTATCTGCACCCTTCAATCCTCGCTATCTGCACCCCTCAATCCTCGCTATCTGCACCCCTCACTCTCCGTTACCTGCGCTATTATATGAAAATATTCAGCTTGAATTGCACATTTTACGTACTACCCGCGCAAAGTTCTTTCTACATGTAAAAATGAAAGAATGCTTCTTTTTAAATGCTTAACAGCCGTCGCAGATTTTAATTTGCCGATGAAGGGCTCTCCCGCTACTCTGCATCCTCATCCGCTCTCGCTAAAGTACACGCGCGCGGACGTGACAGGCCAGGGCGAGCGCGAGGCGTTGTGTGCTAATGAACAGCCGGGCGGCAGATAAGCATGGAACTGGCTCAACAATGCCCCCCTCCCCCTCCCCTGAGCCGGGTACTCAAAAAAGCCTATAGTTAATTCTATAGTCCTGGAAGAGAGAGGAGTTATCTCTCAGTGCCAGTGCCGGGCAGAGTTAGGGGAGATGAGGGAGGGAGAGTCAGACAGCAGACCTGAGCTCGCGCGCTGCACGGCAAGATTGATCCCATCACACACACGGAGCTCAGCTGGAATTAAGAAAAACATTTTTCCTACGCCGCCATGCATACGGGACGGTTGCTGGGCGTTGCCAAAATGGGGGACGAAATGCAGCTGGAGAGTGGAGAACTGAGCAAAGAGACGATGAGGGAAGGGAAAACGGAGAAGGAAGAGGCGATGGAGAGAGAGAGAAGGGGACACACGGGGGATTCTGGGAGAGACACACGGGCGCATTTACAGGTCCCATTGGACGCCCTTCCCCAATGCCCTCCGAGGCCTATAGAGCCGATGGAGGGGCCCGACTTCTTGCAGGCTAAATATCCCAAACTAGGCAGGCCATGATACCGGGGCGTCTCAACAATAAAATTGGATCTCGAACTGACCCATAGCAACGGCAGATTCTCTTGAAAATTGACCAATAACCGGTAATTAATCAAATTGCTTGGCTCCCCAATTCTAACTTGCTCGTCTGCTTCAAGTACTTTTCTTCGTTTTAATGCCAGTGCGGCCTTCTTGCTGTCTCGCCATCGTTTCAGAGAGGCTCGAATAAGCTGCGGCAGTCATGGACGCCACGTTCATGTGGAAGCTGTCCAAGCTGGGCCGCATCGGCTCCAGCCGGCAGCGGGTCGATGACGACTTTGCCGACCGGCTGAACTACCAGTTCTCCGGGGTGATCCTGTTCCTGTTCATCGGCCTGATCGGCATCCGGCAGTATGTTGGTGAGTCCTGATAGCTGTCTGTGTATGTGTGTCTGTCCATCTATCTATCTATCTGTCTATCTATCTATCTATCTATCTATCTATCTATCTGTCTATCTATCTATCTATCTATCTATCTATCTATCTATCTATCTATCTATCTATCTATCTATCTATCTATCTATCTATCTATCTATCTATCTATCTATCTATCTATCTATCTATCTATCTATCTATCTATCTATCTATCTATCTATCTATCTATCTATCTATCTATCTATCTATCTATCTATCTATCTATCTATCTATCTATCTATCTATCTATCTATCTATCTATCTATCTATCTATCTATCTACCTATCCATCTATCTATCTATCTATCTATCTATCTATCTATCTATCTATCTATCTATCTATCTATCTATCTATCTATCTATCTATCTATCTATCTATCTATCTATCTATCTATCTATCTATCTATCTATCTATCTATCTATCTATCTATCTATCTATCTATCTATCTATCTATCTATCTATCTATCTATCTATCTATCTATCTATCTATCTATCTATCTATCTATCTATCTATCTATCTATCTATCTACCTATCTATCTACTTATCTTTATAATTTTTTTTTGTCCGAGTAGGAAGCAGGCCGTAAGCAGATAAATTACGGTACTTTTATGGCACGGTTGACTTTGCATCCACGCCAGGAGTCGGCGACAGACGCACGCAGGAATATGCGCAGGGACTTAGTATAAGATTACAAATATTACTACACAAGTTCCTCGCCCGCCTCTGCTTGGCAACTCAGACAGGAAAAGATTTTCAGGCCCGATCGCAAATCCCGTCCCTCTTAAGCCGATGGCGCGGGCTGAGTCGAAGTGCGGAGCAGCCCCTCCCCCCGGCTCTGCGGGATAGACGAAAAGCTGTCACGCGATGAAGCGGGTCCCAGCATCCCATCCGATCGGACAGGCACGCCGGTGCGGCGACTCGCCTGCAGAACTTCCGGATTGTCGAAATTCGGCTTTTATCTCTGTTCTTCTGCTATAGAACAGAAATTACTTTTTTGAAGATTAATAGTTAATAATTTTAGTATATGGATGTACTCCTGGACACGTTATCAATACTATAATTCTGGTTATGTACAGTAAAGGTTCACTAGCTGCTAGCTGAATTATCGTCCATCTGACTTAATTATTTCCCTTGTCACTTTATCCGACTCAATCCACCTCGCTCTAATCTGCTGAGTCTATAGATCTCTGATTCCTTATCAACTACATCTCTAGATCTCTGATTCCTTATCAACTACATCTCTAGATCTCTGATTCCTTATCAACTACATCTCTAGATCTCTGATTCCTTATCAACTACATCTCTAGATCTCTGATTCCTTATCAACTACATCTCTAGATCTCTGATTCCTTATCAACTACATCTCTAGATCTCTGATTCCTTATCAACTACATCTCTAGATCTCTGATTCCTTATCAACTACATCTCTAGATCTCTGATTCCTTATCAACTACATCTCTAGATCTCTGATTCCTTATCAACTACATCTCTAGATCTCTGATTCCTTATCAACTACATCTCTAGATCTCTGATTCCTTATCAACTACATCTCTAGATCTCTGATTCCTTATCTACTGAATTTTAAGATCTCTGATCTACTAGATCTCTGGATTTTTGATCCCTTATCTGCTAGATCTCCAGATCGTCAGATTTCTGATCTACTAAATCTCTGGATCTTTGATCCTACTAGAACTCCATATTTCTAGATCTCTAATCTACTAGATCTCTAGATCTGTGATCTCCTATCTGCTAGATCTCCAAATCTCTATATCACAAGTCTACTAGATCTCTAGATGTCTGATTGACTAGATCTCTGATCCACTAGATCCCTAGATCTCTAGATCTCTAATATACTAAATCTCTAGATCTCTAGATTTAAAATTTCTAGATCACAGATCTACTAGATCTCTAGATCTCTGATCCACTATATCCCTAGATTTTTTCAAGCTAATAGAATTTTGAGACATCTGATATACACGCAGCTTACCAGATATTGAAACCTGGATCCCCTACTCAGCGTGCCTCAGCGAGATCAATTCCCCTCTTCTCCAGTTGCAGATCCTGGACTTCCTCATCAGGCTAAGCAACCCTCCTCTCTCTCTGAGCTCCACTCTTTTTTTACTCAATTTTTCTCTCCTGAATTCCGCTATGCAGCTTTCAATTCAGCGAGCACTCTCAGCCCCGGTGAGTTGCTTCTAATTCTTAATTTTTTCCCAGCATACCCCGTAGCTTCCTTCTGCCGCACATGGGAGGAATTGTGATGCTGCTGCAATGCTGTAATGCTGAAAAATTAATGGGGGCTGCACAGTGGGTGTTGCACGCCCCCTTCCAGTATGAACCTCCAAGCCCCAGCTCCGGAGAGCTAGTTTTTTATCTGGATATTTTTGTTAGTTAAAAAATTAACCAGAAATTTTGTAGAGTGCGGCAGTGCTGGAGGAAATGCTTTGAGACAATGGACGCTTGACACTTGTAAATAAATATTAATAAATATGTAGCACCCCTCATGGCACTCCTGCCCCAGGTCACTCTACCTTCATTTCACTCTCCCTTCATTTCACTCTTACTTCATGTCACTCTCCTTTCTTGTCACTCTCCTTTCATGTCACTCTCCCTTCATGTCACTCTCCCTTCATGTCACTCTCCTTTCATGTCACTCTCCCTTCATGTCACTCTCCCTTCATGTCACTCGCCTTTCATTTCACTCTCCCTTCATGTCACTCTCCATTCATGTCACTCTTACTTCATGTCACTCTCCCTTCATGTCACTCTCCCTTCATGTCACTCTCCATTCATGTCACTCTACCTTCATGTCACTCTCCCTTCATGTCACTCTCCCTTCATGTCACTCTTACTTCATGTCACTCTTACTTCATGTCACTCTCCTTTCATGTCACTCTCCATTCATGTCACTCTCCCTTCATGTAACTCTCCCTTCATGTCACTCTCCTTTCATGTCACTCTCCCTTCATGTCACTCTCCCTTCATGTCACTCGCCTTTCATTTCACTCTCCCTTCATGTCACTCTCCCTTCATGTCACTCTCCTTTCATTTCACTCTCCCTTCATGTCACTCTCCATTCATGTCACTCTTACTTCATGTCACTCTCCGTTCATGTCACTCTCCCTTCATGTCACTCTCCCTTCATGTCACTCTCCGTTCATGTCACTCTTACTTCATGTCACTCTCCCTTCATGTCACTCTTACTTCATGTCACTCTTACTTCATGTCACTCTCCCTTCATGTCACTCTCCGTTCATGTCACTCTCCCTTCATGTCACTCTCCCTTCATGTCACTCTCCCTTCATGTCACTCTCCTTTCATATCACTCTCCCTTCATGTCACTCTCCCTTCATGTCACTCTCCACTCATGTCACTCTCCCTTCATGTCACTCTCCTTTCATTTCACTCTCCCTTCATGTCACTCTCCATTCATGTCACTCTTACTTCATGTCACTCTTACTTCATGTCACTCTCCCTTCATGTCACTCTCCATTCATGTCACTCTACCTTCATGTCACTCTCCCTTCATGTCACTCTTACTTCATGTCACTCTTACTTCATGTCACTCTTACTTCATGTCACTCTTACTTCATGTCACTCTTACTTCATGTCACTCTCCGTTCATGTCACTCTCCCTTCATGTCACTCTCCCTTCAGGTCACTCTCCCTTCATGTCACTCTCCCTTCATGTCACTCTTACTTCATGTCACTCTTACTTCATGTCACTCTTACTTCATGTCACTCTCCCTTCATGTCACTCTCCCTTTATGTCACTCTCCCTTCATGTCACTCTCCCTTCATGTCACTCTCCCTTCAGGTCACTCTCCCTTCATGTCACTCTCCCTTCAGGTCTCTCTCCCTTCATGCCACTCTCCCTTCATGTCACTCTCCTTTCATGTCACTCTCCCTTCATGTCACTCTCCCTTCATGTCACTCTCCTTTCATGTCACTCTCCCTTCATGTCACTCTCCCTTCATGTCACTCGCCTTTCATTTCACTCTCCCTTCATGTCACTCTCCATTCATGTCACTCTTACTTCATGTCACTCTTACTTCATGTCACTCTCCCTTCATGTCACTCTCCATTCATGTCACTCTACCTTCATGTCACTCTCCCTTCATGTCACTCTCCCTTCATGTCACTCTTACTTCATGTCACTCTTACTTCATGTCACTCTTACTTCATGTCACTCTCCCTTC
Organism: Macrostomum lignano; assembly: GCA_002269645.1. NCBI lineage: Eukaryota > Metazoa > Platyhelminthes > Macrostomidae > Macrostomum > Macrostomum lignano. Next base: position 125,844 of record NIVC01000250.1, read on the forward strand.
ATGTCACTCTCCGTTCATGTCACTCTCCCTTCATGTCACTCTCCCTTCATGTCACTCTCCTTTCATGTCACTCTCCCTTCATGTCACTCTCCCTTCATGTCACTCTCCACTCATGTCACTCTCCCTTCATGTCACTCTCCTTTCATTTCACTCTCCCTTCATGTCACTCTCCATTCATGTCACTCTTACTTCATGTCACTCTTACTTCATGTCACTCTCCCTTCATGTCACTCTCCATTCATGTCACTCTCCGTTCATGTCACTCTTACTTCATGTCACTCTTACTTCATGTCACTCTTACTTCATGTCACTCTTACTTCATGTCACTCTTACTTCATGTCACTCTTACTTCATGTCACTCTCCCTTCATGTCACTCTCCCTTCATGTCACTCTCCCTTCAGGTTATTCTCCCTTCATGTCACTCTCCCTTCAGGTCACTCTCCCTTCAGGTCACTCTCCCTTCAGGTCACTCTCCCTTCAGGTCACTCTCCCTTCAGGTCACTCTCCCTTCAGGTCACTCTCCCTTCAGGTCACTCTCCCTTCAGGTCACTCTCCCTTCAGGTCACTCTCCCTTCAGGTCACTCTCCCTTCAGGTCACTCTCCCTTCAGGTCACTCTCCCTTCAGGTCACTCTCCCTTCAGGTCACTCTCCCTTCAGGTCACTCTCCCTTCAGGTCACTCTCCCTTCAGGTCACTCTCCCTTCAGGTCACTCTCCCTTCAGGTCACTCTCCCTTCAGGTCACTCTCCCTACATCTCAATTCGATTTCAGTTCCGGCAGGTAACAATTGACTGAAAATCGTTGATTTTATTAAATTCACTTTGATAGAAAATTCCAGCTGAATGGATAATCGAAATCTCATTGAATTAATAATGATTGATGAGATGAAAATTTCGTTGATAAATTTGATTGATTTGATTAAATAAATTTTCCCTGCAGCTATGGATTTCAAGCGAATAAGAGCACAAAACAAACAGCAGCTCAGGTAGAAAAGTGAGCCAATAGAGAGAAATGCATAAAAGAGTTTCATCATAAAAATTCAGCAATTTTCCTTGACCAGTTCTCTATCTCTATCCTACTCGAATCCCAGGCAAGCCGATCCAATGCTGGATCCCGCAAGAGTTCACCAGAGGCTGGGAGGAGTACGCCGAGAACTACTGCTGGGTGGCGAATACATACTATGCCTCTCTGGAGGCCGACCATCTTCCTGAAGAGCAGTCCAGAAGCCGCCTCACCATCACCTACTATCAGTGGGCTCCCATCGTACTAGCTGTGCAGGCGCTAATGTTCTACATTCCCTGCCTCATCTGGCGCCTGTTCATGAACTATTCCGGTTTCAATGTTCGCCGCCTACTGCAAATGGCTGCCGACGCCAATGTGGTCATCCCTGAGGCGCTTAATAAAAATGTCCGGTTCATGGCGAGGTGAGCACTGACCTTGATCCTAACCATGAACCCCTATACACTATTTACTTCAGCAGAATTATTTTTAAACGCTAAATCACTCCCTTGCCCAACACCCACCCCTCACTCACTTGCCCAACACCCACCCCTCACTCACTTGCCCAACACCCACCCCTCACTCCCTTGCCCAACACCCACACCCCTCACTCCCTAGCCCCAACAACCAACCCCATCACTCCCTTGCCCCAACACCCACCCCTCACTCTCTTGCCCCAACACCCACCCCTCACTCCCTTGCCCAACATTCAACCCCCTCACTCCCTCACTCCCTTGCCCCAACACCCAAACCCCTCACTCCCTTGTCCCAACACCCACTCCTCACTCCCTTGCCCCAACACCCACCCCTCACCACCTTGCCCCAACACCCAACCCCCTCACTCCCTTGCCCCAACACCCACCCCTCACTCTCTTGCCCCAACACCCCCTCACCCCTTGCCCCAACACCCACCCCTCACTCTCTTGCCCCAACACCCCCTCACCCCCTTGCCCCAACACCCACCCCTCACTCTCTTGCCCCAACACCCCCTCACCCCCTTGCCCCAACACCCACCCCTCACTCTCTTGCCCCAACACCCATGTCTCACTTTGCAACCTCATTTCAACTCATTTCTTTCCAGCCCTTAGCCCCCCAACCGTCACACTCTAACACAATCCGCCCCTCCCCAACCCCCAGGTACATGGAGGGCTGCATCTACCGCCAGCGCGAGTACAAACGCGGTCTGGGCGTCCGAATCCGGCGCTGCCTGTCGGCCTGCAGCTGCATCTGCTGTGGCAAGCGGCACGGCAATTTCCTTGTAGTTTTGTACTTTTTCGTGAAACTGCTCTACCTTTTAAACGCGTTTGGTCAGCTCTATCTTATGGAGAAATTCGTGGGAACAACGCACACCTTCTTCGGATTCAGAGTGCTGCTGGACATTCTGCAGGGCGTGCACTGGTACAGATCCTCCAATTTCCCCAGGGTCACCTTCTGCGACCTGCAGGCGAGAAAGATCGGAGTGAACTATCGGTGAGTCTGCGAGTCCTATCTCTCATTTAATCTAGCCTCAAGAATCTCATCTCCCATCTAATCTAGCTTCCAGAATCTCATCTCCCATCTAGTCTAGCTTCAAGAATCGCATTTCTTATCTAATATAGCCTCCAGAATCTCATCTCCCATCTAATCTAGCTTTCAGAATCTCATCTCTCACCTAATCTAGCTTCCAGAATCTCATCTCCCATCTAATCTAGCCTCAAGAATCTCATCTCCCATCTAATCTAGCTTCCAAAATATCATCTCCCATCTAATCTAGCTTTCAGAATCTCATCTCCCATCTAATCTAGTTACCTCCTCAGATCTTATCTCCCATCTAATCTAGTTACCTCCTCAAATCTCATCTCCCATCTAATCTAGTCCCCTCCTCAAATCATATCTCCCATCTAATCTAGCTCCGGTAGCTCCTCTCCCATCTAGTCTGACATCTAGCCATCCAACACGGCTCCCAATCTCATCCCTATTACCCCATCACAGCTGCAGTCGCAAACTTGGTTAGCATTGAAGTCCAAGCATGCTTGCCGATCTCATAAAATTTGCAAGTCTACGAAGCTCTCTTCTCAAGTCGTGCGATTCTCCAAATTATGTCCCCCCTGCCCCAGGCTGGCAACTTCATCCCTCCTGCTCCCCGGAATCCCACCCCCCCTCCCCACTTAGAGACACTTCTTGCCCACTCTGCTTACGCATGGATGCCCCCTACTCACCAAACGGCAACAAGAGGCGGCTGCCCTTGCAAGTGCATAAACTGATGTCCAGAAAGTACATCAATCGATGCCTGCGCCTGCTCTGAATTGCAAATAAAGTACAGTGTCTGTCGGCTTGTTTTCGTAGCGAATAGAATATCTTCACTGATGCATATTTTGCATTTTCGAGTGGCTAAACAATAAACAGCCGACTCACTGTGAGCGGGTTGGCTGAGAAAATACAAAAGCAGAGTTAAATTGGTTAGAATAAGCCGGTGAAAACTGACATGAGGAAGACTGAGAGGATGAGATTAGGATGACATTGAGATGTCTGAGAGTGAGATTAATGAAAGTGAAATGGTTGAGTGAGTGACATGGGTGAGAGTGACATGGGTGACAGTGACATGGGTGAGTGACATGGGTGAGAGTCACATGAGTGAGAGTGACATAGATGAGAATGACATGGGTGAGAGTGACATGAGTGAGAGTGACATGGGTGAGAGTGAAATGGATGAGGAAGACATGGGTGACAGTGACATGGGTGAGAGTGACATGGGTGAGAGTGACGTGGGTGAGAGTGACATGGGTGAGAGTGACATGGATGAGGAAGACATGGGTGACAGTGACATGGGTGAGTGACATGGGTGAGTGACATGGGTGAGTGACACGGGTCAGAGTCACATAAGTGAGAGTGACATCGATGAGAATGACATGGGTGAGAGTGACATGGGTGAGTGACATGGATGAGGAAGACATGGGTGAGAGTGACATGGGTGAGATAGACATGGTTGAGAGTGACATGGGTGAGTGTGACATCGGTGAGAGTGACATGAGTGAGAGTGACATGACTAAGAGTGACATGAGTGAGAGTGACATGGGTGAGAGTGACATGACTAAGAGTGACATGGGTGAGGAAGACATGGGTGACAGTGACATGGGTGAGTGACATGGATGAGGAAGACATGGGTGAGAGTGACATGGGTGAGATAGACATGGTTGAGAGTGACATGGGTGAGTGTGACATCGGTGAGAGTGACATGAGTGAGAGTGACATGACTAAGAGTGACATGAGTGAGAGTGACATGGGTGAGAGTGACATGACTAAGAGTGACATGGGTGAGGAAGACATGGGTGACAGTGACATGGGTGAGTGACATGGTGAGTGACATGGGTGAGAGTCACATAAGTGAGAGTGACATCGATGAGAATGACATGGGTGAGAGTGACATGGGTGAGTGACATGGATGAGGAAGACATGGGTGAGAGTGACATGGGTGAGATAGACATGGTTGAGAGTGACATGGGTGAGTGTGACATCGGTGAGAGTGACATGAGTGAGAGTGACATGACTAAGAGTGACATGGGTGAGAGTGACATGGGTGAGAGTGACATGGGTGAGAGTGACATGGGTGAGAGTGACATGGGTGAGAGTGACATGACTAAGAGTGACATGGGTGAGAGTGACATGACTAAGAGTGACATGGGTGAGATTGACATGGGTGAGAATGACATGGGTGAGAGTGACATGGGTGAGAGTGACATGGGTGAGAGTGACATGGGTGAGAGTGACATGGGTGAGAGTGACATGGGTGAGAGTGACATGGGTGAGAGTGACATGGGTGAGAGTGACATGGGTGAGAGTGACATGACTAAGAGTGACATGGGTGAGAGTGACATGGGTGAGAGTGACATGAGTGAGAGTGACATGAGTGAGAGTGACATGGGTGAGAGTGACATGGGTGAGAGTGACATGAGTGAGAGTGACATGGGTGAGAGTGACATGAGTGAGTGACAGGGACATGAGAGTGAGTTGGAGAACCTAAGCGATACAGTAGACTTTCAAGTTAAGAATGAAAAGATGACGAACCCAGACTCACCAGGCTCTCAAAACGCATTCCGAACTCCACCAGCTACACCCTGCAGTGCGTGCTGCCGCTGAATATGTTCCTGGAGAAGATCTACGTGTTTCTGTGGTTCTGGGTGGCCCTGGTGAGCGTCATCACAATGTCGTCCTTCGTCAGCTGGTTCTGCCGAATGGCTTTCGCCCGCCGGCGGACCGGCTTCGTGCGCAAATACCTGAAGATCATGAACGCGCTGAAGGACACCGACAGGCTCACCAGCCGGAAATTCGTAGAAAACTATCTCCGCGTTGACGGGGTGTTCATCCTGCGACTCGTCTCCGCCAACTGCGGCGACATTGTGGCAGGCGACCTCGCCTGCGAACTGTGGAGCATCTATCGGCTCAAGCGTCTGCAGGAGCTGGAGGACACCAAGCTTGACGCCGCGGCCTGCTGCCATCACGACTTGCGACGGCACGCGACGAATAACAACACGAATGCGAACAGCTCGACTGCAGCAGCAGCAGCCGCCGCTGTGGTGGCCAACATCGGCAACAGCAACAACAATGCCGCGGATGAGAATATCGTCTGACATCTGGCTGGTGTGTGCTCAACTGTTCTCTAATCAATACTATTAAAAGTATTTCGGTAACAGTACTGAACTACTCAACTTTAAATTAATAATTAATTTTCCTGCTTTGTCTGAACGGTGAGCCGCGGGAGCTGTCTGGAAAAAATTCATTAAGGACTTTACGTCTACGAGTACTTCAAGGTTCAACTTAGTACTTTGAAAGGGCCAAAAAGCCAATTGTGTGTACTGCACTAACATAAACAGATCAATCAAGGCACCAGCAAGGAGCCATGCAGTTACATAGTACGTCGAACCCTAAGCACGCACACGCCATCAGGCACGTACATATGATGTACACACGATGCCTTATGATTGGCTCATGTGAATCGATTTTGAAAATCAGTGCAGAGAATGGATTTTCCCATGGATGCATGTTGTAAATGTAGCATTATTAGCCATTCTTCACCCCCGAAATCATTTCCTAAGAAATATTTAATCATATATTTTTCAAGGCCTACTCAATGCGCCATTCATATTTCTGCAAAGATATATTTGCTGCATCTCTGTGAACTTTGAACTACCTTCAAAACAGTTCCACCACTCAATCAGAAGGAGATCATTTTGTATATGTATGTATATAAATTAGAAAAAACGTTAAGTACTACTCAGTAGGCCGAATCGGCAGTAGTAGAGACGGAATCATCACATATCTTTAGTTGAAGCACAAAACCATTGCATTCGGTTTTACCTGCAATCGATATTTTTTAAATGTTACAATTTTTAAGTCTCCAAAGCGGCTTAAGATTTTTTGAATATGTTCAATCGAAATAAAGTTTTGTTCATTTGAAAAGCGCGCATTAAATTAAAACAAAATAATGTAAAACATTTAAGTATGAATTAAAACAAACCTGTCGCGCATATTATCTTGAAAGCAATGGCAAAAAATAAATGTCTATCACATGCCGTTGGTCAAGTTTTCACAAGTTATAAGGGACATTAATACTGCACACATTTGTGACAAGGTAGCTCAAGACTGGCTAGAATTTATCTATTTGAATATAACTATTGTTACCTGTGTGTGACAAAATGCACGCACTCTACAAGACAACAGTTGCAGACTTTGACATTTACGTATCTTCGAAGCCCGTTATTTACTTGCGTGAGGTGCAGCACAGATCTGAAAAATAAGCATAATGACTGACAGGTTCGGCTGAATTTACCTGAGGATCTGGGAGGCTGGCTCAGCAACTGAGGATCTGGGAGGCTGGCTCAGCAACTGGGGATCTGGGAGGCTGGCCCAGCTACTGAGGATCTGGGAGGCTGGCCCAGCAACTGAGGATCTGGGAGGCTGGCTCAGCAACTGAGGATCTGGGAGGCTGGCCCAGCAACCGAGATCTACGTGTAAGGTGGCAGCATGACAAACAATAGGTGAATCATAGGACAATAAATGTCACCAACTTACACGTCACTAACCAACCAAAGGTTTAATGCTGTTGTGATTGAAAACTTTTAAAGTAAGCTACAAATCCCACAATACATCGAGCAATAATTGATAAAATCAAAACTGTTACGAATTACTGACTCCATATAACCGGATACAGTTACTCCAACGTTGAGGAAATGGAATTGACACCACTGCACATTTAATGATAACAACTATTCACCAGGTCACCATCACCAGCGAGTGTCTCTGGTTTTTTTACCTCTAAAGCAGTTGGACTTCGTGCGTCTGTTCTGTTTAATCTGTTTGAGTTATTAATAAAATAAGAAGACAGTTAAGACAATAGAACTACAGCCAGTTGTTTCCAAAAAAATGTTCCGGGACACAGCAAAGTAGCCAACTTATTTTTTAATGTTTTAATGACGGGCCTGCTGCACCGAGTTTGTTAATAATAGTATGAATAATTAATGATAAAATATTACCACACATCACGGCCTCCTAATCATCAGAGAAGCGGAAAGCTGAGAGAATTAACGGCGGTAGATTTCAAAAGCAAAAGAATTTTTTGTCGAATGAAGCAAATTTCGTTGTTTCTTCATTTTTCAACTCACGCATGCAAACTATGCTACTTACAATTAGGCATCAAACAGTAGTACGATGAAAACGTCCCAGAAGCGCGACTCAGAGTCTATTTGCAAGGCGTTTTATTGTTTGCGACTATGGGGCCGGACAGTCATACCTTGCGACGCCAGCAGAGGTTATAAGAGTGCACTGTGCACTTCTTACTGGCTCGTCAGTTTCATTAATAAACAACAAAGCTTATAAATTTGGCTGTAAACTTGTTAATTATAGAAAATAATAATAATGACACGATGCTAGGTATAGATAAATAAATTTAGATGCTCATCTGTGGATCGAATCAGGAAGTGCACACAGATCGGGACGTCTGCGGAAGAATATGCCAAAAAGCGGCCTAATTATATGGAGCTAAACAAAAAACACACGAACGCGAATACACACAGAATAGAATTTTTACGGCCTACTAATAGTAATATACTAATGAGAACTACAGAGAAAATCCAATGTCAGTCAGTATAAAATACTTTAAATAAACTGTCATATTGAATTCATATTGAGCTGCTGGCCCAGCACATCATCAGCTTACTGGCAACGCTTCTTCGGATGCAGAGTTCTGCTGCTCCTGCTGTTCCTTCATCTTCTGGCCTTCTGGCTCACCTGACTCATTGCTTGCGCCTCCGTTAGCTGCGGCGTGCTGCCCGCCTTCAGCCTGCAGTTCGGGGCAGTTGGAATTGGGGCTTTCATGCTCTGAAACCCCTCTGAGACCCCTGTCACCTGCCCTGATCACTGACTGTGAGACCCCTGTCTCCTGCCTGATCACTGACTGTGAGACCCCTGTCTCCTGCCTGATCACTGACTGTGAGACCCCTGTCACCTGCCCTGATCACTGACTGTGAGACCCCTGTCACCTGCTCTGATCACTGACTGTGAGACCCCTGTCACCTGCCCACTGCCCTGATCACTGACTGTGAGACCCCTGTCACCTGCCCACTGCCCTGATCACTGACTGTGAGACCCCTGTCTCCTGCCCTGATCACTGACTGTGAGACCCCTGTCTCCTGCCCTGATCACTGACTGTGAGACCCCTGTCACCTGCTCTGATCACTGACTGTGAGACCCCTGTCACCTGCCCACTGCCCTGATCACTGACTGTGAGACCCCTGTCTCCTGCCCTGATCACTGACTGTGAGACCCCTGTCACCTGCTCTGATCACTGACTGTGAGACCCCTGTCACCTGCCCACTGCCCTGATCACTGACTGTGAGACCCCTGTCTCCTGCCCTGATCACTGACTGTGAGACCCCTGTCTCCTGCCCTGATCACTGACTATGAGACCCCTGTCTCCTGCCCTGATCACTGACTGTGAGACCCCTGTCTCCTGCCCTGATCACTGACTGTGAGACCCCTGTCTCCTGCCCTGATCACTGACTGTGAGACCCCTGTCACCTGCCCTGATCACTGACTGTGAGACCCCTGTCTCCTGCCCTGATCACTGACTGTGAGACCCCTGTCTCCTGCCCTGATCACTGACTGTGAGACCCCTGTCTCCTGCCCTGATCACTGACTGTGAGACCCCCGTCACCTGCCCTGATCACAGACTGTGAGACCCCTGTCACCTGCCCTGATCAAAGACTGAGACCCCTGTCATCGCCAACACCACAAATGACCCATTCACGCTGCTAGAGCACTAAATGACCCCTACTGTTACGCAGTGATCAAGCACAAACCGCACCTGTTGCAGGCGATCCAGAAAGCCCTGCGACTTGGCCCGCTCCTCGGACAGCTCAGTTTCCATGCGAGTTCGAATCTTGAAAAAATCAGATAAAAACGACAATGCAACACGCTGTGAAGCAGGAATAAACAGATAAAATTCAATAGCAAAAGCACAAACCTCGGCATCCTTCTCCCGCTCTGCACTGTCAGCCTGCAGCTGATTCTTCAACTCGGCCAGCTCCCGTTCAATCTGCAAATAAATTGCCACCGATTAGCGATCTGGGAGGGTGACAGTGGTGCTGAATCTCAGGAGCATGGAGTGCTCAATCTCAGGACCAAAGTGTGCTCTATCTCAGGACCAAAGTGTGCTCAATCTCAGGGCCAAAGAGTGCTCAATCTCAGGACCAAAGAGTGCTCGATCTCAGGATCAAAGAGTGCTCAATCTCAGGAGCATGGAGTGCTTAATCTCAGGGCCAAAGAGTGCTTAATCTCAAGACCGAAGAGTGCTTAATCTCAGGAGCATAGAGTGCTCAATCTCAGGAGCATGGAGTGCTCAATCTCGGGACCAAACAGTGCTCAATCTCAGGATCAAAGAGTGCTCAATCTCAAGACCGAAGAGTGCTCAATCTCAGGACCAAAGAGTGCTTAATCTCAGGAGCATGGAGTGCTCAATCTCAGGACCAAAGAGTGCTCAATCTCAGGACCAAAGAGTGCTCAATCTCAGGATCAAAGAGTGCTCAATCTCAAGACCGAAGAGTGCTCAATCTCAGGACCAAAGAGTGCTTAATCTCAGGAGCATGGAGTGCTCAATCTCAGGACCAAATAGTGCTCAATATCAGGAGCATGGAATGCTCAATCTCAGGACCAAATAGTGCTCAATCTCAGGAGCATGGAGTGCTCAATCTCAAGACCAAAGAGTGCTCAATCTCAGGACCAAAAAGTGCTCAATCTCAGGACCAAAAAGTGCCTAATCTGAGGACGTCAAATTAAGGGTGCTTAATTTGAGGATCTGAGTGTGCTCAATTTGAGGATATGTGAAAGTGGAACATGGCACCACAGGCCTCACCGCCTCCTTGGCCGCCAGCGCGGATTTGTACTGTTCGCAGTCGGCCTCAGCAGATTTGAGCGCCTCGCGCCATTTTGCTTCTTCCTCTTCTACCGAGTTCTCCAGCTTTTTGAGCACAGACTCAGAATACTCCAGCGCAGATTTGTGCTTGGCAATCTCCTGAGCAGCAGCCGAATCGCGTTCCCCAGCCGACCTCTGCGCCGCTTCCAGCTGCTCGCGAAGACTCGCAGTTTCCGCTTGGGCACGCGCCGCCTCCTCCTTGGCGCCATTGAGTTCCGCTTGGGCGCGCGCCGCCTCCTCCTTGGCGCCATTGAGTTCCGCTTGGGCGCGCGCCGCTTCCTCTTTGGCGCCATTGAGTTCCGCTTGGGCGCGCGCCGCTTCCTCCTTGGCGCCATTGAGTTCCGCTTGGGCGCGCGCCGCTTCCTCCTTGGCGCCATTGAGTTCCGCTTGGGCGCGCGCAGCTTCCTCTTTATCGCCGGAGATGCCCTCCCTGGCGCGCGCTGCTTCTTCCTTGGCGCGCGCTGCCTCTTCTTTGGCGCCGTCAATTTCGGCGCGAGCAGTTTCCTCAAACTTGGCGCGCTCAGAGCGAAGCGCCATCAACTCGGACTGGATGGCGCGCCTGTCGGACTCAGCCTGAGTAGCCCGGTTTTCGGCCTGCCGCAAAGCATCCTGAATCGTTAGCGGGGGGGGGGCAAATTAAAATTAGCAGCAGAAACTACTTGATTTTGTGCTGCCGAAAATCCTTCCACCTGCTTTTGGATTTTAAAATAGAATGGGGCAATAATGAATCATATAAGTTGGCATATATACTATTGAAATTCAATAAAGGCCAGCTCAAACGGGAAAAATGGAGCCGACAAAAAAGCAGAAGATAAAAAAGCAGCACGAGCAGTTTTCAAAGAGACACTCTGATAAGACCAGGTTACGAAAACCCCCAATGTTAGACTATGGAGCTGCGACAGCCCAAGTAGATACGCCATAAACTCTGTTAACACGGCCTGTTTATTAGTCACCCCTGTCTGGCGTGAAGTTTGCTGGCAGTCAAGTTTAACCGCACTTATGAATTGACTTGGGCATTATTTCAGCAAATCTTCTACAGGTTGAAGTAAGCTTAGTAAGGTTAATGTAGCTTAGTTATTTCTGGAGTAATTTCACCATTACCTGTTGAACTATCATAGACACTTGCTGCACTACGAGTACTATGGACACCTGTTCAACTACCATGGACACCTGTTAAACTACCATGGACACCTGTTGAACTACGATAGACACCTGTTGAACTACGATGGACACCTGTTGAACTACCATGGACACCTGTTGAACTACCATGGACACCTGTTGAACTACGATAGACACCTGTTGAACTACCATGGACACCTGTTGAACTACGATAGACACCTGTTGAACTACCATGGACACCTGTTGAACTACGATAGACACCTGTTGAACTACCATGGACACCTGTTGAACTACCATGGACACCTGTTGAACTACCATGGACACCTGTTGAACTACCATGGACACCTGTTGAACTACCATGGACACCTGTTGTACTATCATGAACACTTGCTGCACTATAGTGGACACCTGTTGCACTACATGTACCATGGGCTCTTATTTCACAACCACGGACACCTGTTGCACTACAATGGAACACCTATACCATCATCATGGACACCTATTCCATCATCATGGACACCTATACCATCATCATGGACACCTATACCATCATCATGGACACCTATTCCATCATCATGGACACCTATACCATCATCATGGACACCTATACCATCATCATGGACACCTATACCATCATCATGGACACCTATTCCATCATCATGGACACCTATACCATCATCATGGACACCTATTCCAGCATCATGGACACCTATTCCAGCATCATGGACACCTATTCCATCATCATGGACACCTATTCCAACACCATGGACACCTATTCCATCATCATGGACACCTATTCCATCATCATGGACACCTATTCCAGCATCATGGGCACCTATTCCAGCATCATGGACACCTATTCCATCATCATGGACACCTATTCCATCATCATGGACACCTATACCATCATCATGGACACCTATACCATCATCATGGACACCTATACCATCATCATGGACACCTATTCCAGCATCATGGACACCTATTCCAGCATCATGGACACCTATTCCATCATCATGGACACCTATTCCAACACCATGGACACCTATTCCATCATCATGGACACCTATTCCATCATCATGGACACCTATTCCAGCATCATGGGCACCTATTCCAGCATCATGGACACCTATTCCATCATCATGGACACCTATTCCATCATCATGGACACCTATACCATCATCATGGACACCTATACCATCATCATGGACACCTATACCATCATCATGGACACCTATTCTATCATCATGGACACCTATACCATCATCATGGACACCTATACCATCATCATGGACACCTATACCATCATCATGGACACCTATTCCATCATCATGGACACCTATACCATCATCATGGACACCTATTCCATCATCATGGACACCTATACCATCATCATGGACACCTATTCCAGCATCATGGACACCTATTCCAGCATCATGGACACCTATTCCATCATCATGGACACCTATTCCAACACCATGGACACCTATTCCATCATCATGGACACCTATTCCACCATCATGGACACCTATTCCAGCATCATGGACACCTATTCCATCATCATGGACACCTATTCCAACACCATGGACACCTATTCCATCATCATGGACACCTATTCCATCATCATGGACACCTATTCCAGCATCATGGACACCAATTCCAGCATCATGGACACCTATTCCAGCATCATGGACACCTATTCTATCATCATGGACACTTATTCTATCATCATGGACACCTATCCCAGCATCATGGACACCTATCCAGCATCATGGACACCTATTCCAACACCATGGACACCAATTCCATTATCATGGACACCGATCCCAGCATCATGGACACCTATTCCAACACCATGGACCTCTATTCCAGCATCATGGACACCTATTCCATTAACATAGACACCTATTTTACGCTACAAACCCCAATACAAAAATGGAATGCCGCACTAAAAGTCGCACCTGAGTAGTGAAATTTCTTTCCCTTAACTCGTCGTTCTTGGTCCGCAGGGCGACCATCTCGCTCTCCAGATTGGAGCTGCCAGCGGCCTCAGAGGCTTCTAGCGAGGCGATGCGAGAGTCCCTGTCCGCCAGCGCCTGCTGCAGGCCTTCCACCTCTTTGTCCAGGCTGCTCAAGCGTTGAAGCGACTCGGCCAGACGGTTTTCTACTTCGCGAGATTCTCGCTGCTCCTTGGCGAGCTGCTGACGGGCGGAATCGAGCTCGGACTGTCGAATGCTCAGCTCCGAGTCTGAGGCCTGCGTTTTATGAGATGAGGAGGGGTGTTGGACGGAGACTGTCAGGTTGTATCAACCAGCATTGGGAACCCATATCAACCAGGTTGGGAACCCATATGAACCAGCATTGGGAACTCATATCGACCAGCATTGGGAACCCATATCAACCAGGATGGGAATCCATATCAACCAGCATGGGAACCCATATCAACCAGCATGGGAACCCATATCAACCAGCATGGGAACCCATATGAACCAGCATTGGGAACCCACATCAACCAGGTTGGGAACCCATATCAACCAGCATGGGAACCCATATCAACCAGCATGGGAACCCATATCAACCAGCATGGGAACCCATATCAACCAGCATGGGAACCCATATCAACCAGGATGGGAACCCATATCAACCAGGATGGGAACCCATATCAACCAGGATGGGAACCCATATCAACCAGGATGGGAACCCATATGAGACTCGCCTCGCATCGGCGGCGCAGCTCATCCACCAGCTGATTGGCCTCAGCGGCGGGGTCGCCAGCGGAGCCACGCTGGGCGCTGGCAGACTGCAGCTCCGCCTGCAGCTGATCGATCCGCCGCTGCAACTCGTCGCAGGCGCTCCTGGCTGACCGGCGCTCCGCCTCGACGCTGGCCTCCGCCTCCGACCGGATGCGGCGCACGTCGCCATCGACTCCGGCCAGACGGGCCTCGGATTTCTTTAGCGCCTCGGCTAAGCGCTGGCGCTCCAATTCTAGGGATTTGTTCTCGGAGATCTTCTTAGTGAACTCCTGCTGCATGAGGGTGTAGGCCGTGGCCTGCGACTGGCCGCGCATGATCTCCGCTTGGGCAGCCTGGATTCGGGAGTTAAAATATTAATAAATAACTGCAGAGGTTTCAATAGTTTACAGCTTTACATATGTCATGCAAAACTCTAGGTAGGTCATCAGAACGTCAGGTGAGTCATGAAGACTCCAGATATAAGGCTTCCAGGGAAGTCATTAAGATTTCAGGTGAGTCTTGAAGACAGGTGAATCATGAAGACTCCAGACGAGGTCATGAATACTGCAAGTGGGACATGAAGACTTCGGGTTAGTCATTGAGACTTCAGGTGAGTCATAAAGACACCAGGAGAGTCATAGACTTCAGGAGAGTCATAAAGACACAAGTGAGTCATAGAGACTTCAGGTGAGTCATAAAGACTTCAGGTGAGTCATAAAGACACAAGTGAGTCATAAAGACTCCAGGTGAGGTCATAAAGACTCCAGGTGAGGTCATAAAGACTCCAGGTGAGGTCATAAAGACTCCAGGTGAGGTCATAAAGACTCCAGGTGAGGTCATAAAGACTCCAGGTGAGGTCATAAAGACTTCAGGTGAGTTCATGAAGACCAGCAGTCAAGACCGCATCATGACCCCAACTAACCTGCAGCTGGGCCTGTACATCCTGCAAGTGTTTAACAGCTGCCGCGGTCTCCTGCGAGGCCCTTTGCCTATCCGCCGCGGCCATGGCCAGCTGCTCCCTGCCAGAAGCCGTCTGCCGATCCAGCTGGGCGCGCAGGGCCTCAGCCTCGGAGCGCAGGGCTGCCGCGGTGCCCGGCGCGACGCCGCCAAGACCTTCAATGAGAGCCTCAATGCGGCAGCCGGTGGCGGCCTGGATTCGACGAAGCAGGCGCTGAGTTGGCGACGCCGGCCGACCGTCGGAGAGGAACTCGTCGTCTTCGCTATCGCCGTTGACGCCACCACTGCCGCCGCCGCTGCCGCTCTTTCTGCCGGCGGCTTTCTGCGCCGATGTCGGCCCAGTCTTTGATGTTGGCGGCGCAGCAGCTGTCGGCTTAACGAAGGCCCTGGCCACCTCGGCGTCAGTGGCATCGGCGAAGGAGACGGCGGATTCGGCGGGCGGCTGCTGCGGCAGCAGATCGGTGGCCAATGGATGCTGCTGTTGCTTGCCCTTCTGGGCCGCCTTCTGCTGCCTGGACTTCTTGCCGGCAGTCTGACCGCCACTGCCACCTGTTAAAATTATAGTTGTATTAATTAAACTTCTACGACTAAATATCAGCTGACAAGTCCTCACGGTCGATTTCAACTATTATGAGCCATGGCATCTCAGCAACTCCACTATTATGAGCCATGGCATCTCAGAAACTCCACTATTATGAGCCATGGCATCTCAGAAATTCCACTATTATGAGCCATGGCATCTCAGCAACTCCACTATTATGAGCCATGGCATCTCAGAAACTCCACTATTATGAGCCATGGCATCTCAGAAACTCCACTATTATGAGCCATGGCATCTCAGAAACTCCACTATTATGAGCCATGGCATCTCAGAAACTCCACTATTATGAGCCATGGCATCTCAGAAACTCAACTATTATGAGCCATGGCATCTCAGAAACTCCACTATTATGAGCCATGGCATCTCAGGCTGAGATTCTCAGCAACAGGTATAATTTATGATTTAATCACGTACCTGACGTAGCAGCGGCAGAGGCAGCCACCGCGGCAGCGTCGGTTTCAGCGACATCGACAGACGATCGGCGGCGCAAATCGACATCGTCAATGACTGGCTTCAAATGCGGATAGACGATGGTCTCGTCAACGACTGGCGAGTGCTCATCTTTGTTGAGCAGAATCGGCTTGGGCGCGGCACCCGGCTGCTGCTGGGCCTTGCCGCCGCTCTGCCTGGACGGCTTGCGCTGCCGGACCTCCGCCTGCGGCTGCTGCTGGGCACCGCCGGCGTCCGACACTTCCGACACTTCGATAATCTCGGGGTCCAACTCCAGTTCGACCATCTTAACGCCGCGCTCAGTTGAATGCGACTCGACACCGCCAGTTGAAGAGGCAGCAGCGGTGGCAGCGGCAGCAGCTGCTTTCTTCTGCTTAGCGGCCGCCTTCTTGGCCGCCTTCTTTGACTCCTTGGCGCCGCCGCCTCCAGCAGTGCTGGACGACTGGCCGTGATGCTGGTGACTGGCCAGCGATGACGGATGCTGGCCAAGCTGTTTATCAATCTGACGGCCGTCGGCTTGGATGCTGCGAAATACGGCGAACATTGCCAGGCCAACGACAATGGTGAAGACCAAACCGAACAGTGCCAATTCGAGTCCCGTCATGCCTGCGCACTGGGTGCATGAAGTGTTTTTTTAAAGATTGAAAATGGCTATGGAATAATGTGGCAACTGCACAATGGCGACAACAAAAATTAATTTGTTAGTAAGCTCCTAGGCCTACCATCTATTCTTGTAGGTTCCAGTTTTGAATTTTGAACTATTAGAGAAATAAGAATTAAAACAAAATAATCGAAAAATGGTAGCATAAATTAATAATAGGTGAAAAAACTTAAATAATTACAATGAATTTTGTTTGGTATAATAATTGACCATGGCTAAAGTATACTAAAACAGATATGATAAACTATGTACCTACAGTAGCTATAATTTTATTGCCATTGCATAAAACTTGTTTATAAATATTTATTGCCCTCTCTAGTTTCATTAGAAAGAGCCTAGATTCATATGTATCTCCCATTTGCCTGCTTGGTTAGTCTATGTTTTAATGCAATATATTTATCTGCCCCAGGTGATAAACATGTTTATTTCCCCCTGGCTAGGGGGGGGGCAAATAAACAATTATATATATTTGGTCATAGACAAAATCAAAACTTACCACAAATTACACAGATTGAACAAGTAAAAGTAACAAAACAATTATGTGAATTTGTTAATAATAAGTTAATAATAAGTAACTATTGATTTGACAAATGATAGTAAATCCTAATTCTAGGATTATTACTTGAAACCAATAACTACACTGTTAGTCTCATTGTTGACATCAATCTGCATCCTCTTTCTAGTAGGAATATCTAGTAGTTAAAATTGTTCTTTCTGAATTCCTCCATCTCCTTCAATACCATTAATGATGGTCCACTGGTGATGTAGCCCATTGGTTCTTCTTGAATTGATGCCATTCACAAAATATAGCGATCATCTACTCACACTTTCTTATTGTGTTTGGTAGAAGAGTACTTTGAATCAAGGTATCTATTTCAATATCCCTCAGACTTTCAAACTGTTTGCTAGTTATGTTATGAAAATCTATATGCTTATAATTATTTGCTTGCTTGCTTGCTTTTACTTATTTTATTTTCTTAGTGAATATATAATTTTAGCCTGTACCTTGTTTAAATGCTTAGCCATAGACTATAGCTTTGACTTGATTTAAGTTTAACAAATATTGAAGTACTTTTTTAATTATACTTTTGCACTCTTTAGCCATATAATGGAAGATACATACCATATTTCCTATTTATCTAACTATATGCATAATGTGACTTTTTGTGATTGCATTTATTTTCTCAAAATATCATTTTATTAATAAGTGTATACTTTCTAGTATTAATTTATTAATTTAGTCTATGTCTAAAATTTTAGAAATTAAATTAGCCATTGACTCTATTCTTTCTTTTTTTATTTTGGTTTTGCTTATTGACTAAGATATATAATCTGGGTTTTTTTGTGCGAATGGGTGCGAATAGCATCCTGGTCTTAAAAATCGCACCCAGAAATTTGACTTAGGGTGCGAAAAGCACACCCAAATTTTTGCAAGGATGTGATGCGGGTTTTACAATTTAGTGTTTTATTGTTATGGACATCTTAAGTCTTGAAAATCGCACCCTGAAATCTTGCACAGGGTGCAAAATTGCACCCAAGTTATGGACGAAAAAAACCCAGTATATAATATTTGATTAACTTGATTAGCTATACTAGTGGCTAGTGCATTTAAAAGCCAATAAAAATTCTAACACATAAAAGGTCCTTGATATACTTGGTATGCAATCATACTATATTATATATTGACATTTTTATTTCTTTATATAAATTATTGAAAATTTGATGTAATGAAATATAGTTATTATCTCTAATTTCTACTTTTAAATATTTCATTTTTATATTTAAACAAACTATTTCTGTATTTATTAATCTTCTTTTGCATTTTTATCTTTAAATATTTATCTTTTCTTTACATCATTAGAATTCATAATAATAAGACAAATTGTAAACAACTATCTTTGTTATTATTAGTGTTTTAGTGTTTTTATTAGAGGCAGGGGGGTTGTGTGCACCCTGGCACACTTTAAGCGACATAGGCACACAACCGGCGAGAGGCATTACTGTCCATTCCACCAACTCCCCTGAGCAGGCATACAAGCGCGCGGATACGTACGCAGGCACACACTCACACAGGAGTGTACAGCGGCCCTAACTTTATATTATCATTAAGCATGTACACTTCACTGCACCTTGGGGGGTTGGCTCTCAAGGCTGTTAATTGCACGAGCAGAGCCAAGCTAAGATTCCAATTCAGCCCCAAATTAATGTGACTGCACTTGGAATCGAGCCTGGGTCGCTGGCACACCAGAGCAGCGTGCATGCGCTACCGCTGGGCTACGGCCCCCCTAATGTTGTACCATTTGCGGAAGGCTTTTCTCTATTGCTTTCAAGAGGTTAGAACATGATGGACCATAGAACGGCAAGACCAAGGACCACTAGAAGAAGAAGGATAGGACACTTTGTTTCTTGGGTCGCTGGGTCGCTGGCACACCAGAGCAGCTGCGCTACCGCTGGGCTATGGCCCCCTTACTATCTTATCTATCTATTTCATTGGAATCATTGTCATAGGGCCTAAGTTTTGGCAGTTGCTATTGTTACTATGACCATATAAATAGCAAAATGGTTATTTTTATAGTCAATACATAAAAAAACAAATATTATCTAAATTTAGCAAGTAACATGGAATGCAAATAATAATAAATGCTTTTGAATTTTAGAAGAATTATATAATAGGCCTATGCTTTTAATACTTTAATAAAGGCCCTTAATGGTAATTTAATTTTCTAATAGGCCTAGTTCTTGCCCTCAACATTAACTAAACTTACTCAATGTAATTGTTAACTATTAATGTACACAAAATTTCTTCCTATGACTATAAAAATAGCTATTGGCATTCTGCTTCTTACATATATAGACTACAGTCATTGACTATTAAGGCCATTCCATATAATTATGGTCGTAACATGACAGACTGTTTTACTTATAAAATGAAATCTAATAATAGAATATACTAAACCAATATTTTGAATGAAAGATTATTTTGTCAAGAATATATGTTCATAAAGTTTCATATAGATATCATCATTAGTATAGATGCTATTAAACCTTGAATAGCACTTATGGTCGTAACAACAAGATTTTTGACATTAAGAAACTAAAAGGTAAAAGTCTTATAACATTTTTCATTTTTCATATTTTGCAATATTTAAAAAAAAAAACTAAGAACATCTTTAAAAATCATACTCTTTTATTAGAATATATAAACTCAAAAAGGCAACAAAGATACAAAATAAAAGGCAGCCTTATGGTTGTAACATTATGGTCATAACATATTTTTTCTGTCAATTCAATAACTTTGAAGTACTAATATATTAAAAATATAATAGATTATAATTTATATAGTTGCTAATGTTTTTATTTGATGATGCAAGTATTATAATTTTATATAGTTTGTTTTAACCTTTCAAAACTTTCTATTTGTTTTTAAAAGGTACATAAACTTATAATGATGTCTTTTGCTTAGAAAATGTCTATTTTTTTACAAAAATAAATTAATGCCAATTGATAACTAACACACTACTAGGCCTAATCCAACATTTTACCATTTATTTATTCTTAGATTGTATAAATTATATACAAAAAATATTTGATAAAAAAAATTGGCTGATAAGGCAATGACAAGCAAAAATATTGACTTTTTCTATTTTCCAAATATGTCCATCTTATATGGAATGGGCCATTAGACAATTGCATTGCAATTATACAGTAGTACATTTTCCAAATTTGGTAAACATTTTCCATGTTTTTTCCTGGTAGGCATTTTATGAGGACCATCTATGTTTATGTACCTGAATATTCTAGGACAAATTAAAAACGATCTGCATAAAACCAAAATATTAATAATATGATAGGTAGGCCTAGGGCCTAGTTAGTTTGATATCTTTTCTAAATATATATTAATCTTTTGACAGACTTTTTGAAATATACAAAACATAAATCTTAACAAAAGAACTAGAAGTTTTTTCAACTAGTTCAAAGAACTAGTTGAAGGATGAGATAACGAAAAATATCACAGGGCCGCCGCGCCGCCTGCCTGCCTGCCTGCCAATCGCACAGATCAACTTTCTTCGGCGACGCAATTCGAAAAGTTAAGTTAGACCGATTTAGGAAAATAAAAAGTAAAACAACTATCTATATTTAATTGTCATGGTTTTAGAGGATACCACGTTAGTATTTTTTCGAATTATTAAAACTGCTATCAGACTGCTATCATTATCAAATGCCTAGCTATTTTTCAATAAATTTAACTAGAGACTGGCAATCAATAAAAACAAAGTTCCGGCACATTATATTGTAAAAAATTATGACTATGTTAAAATAATTCCAATACCTCATTGAATTAAATTTTCAAAATAATTTTCGATAATTTCAATTCAATTTTCACCAATTGTCAATACGTGCGCAAGATCTGCACGACACTTACAATCAATCCCTGCAATCATCACAATTTCAGTCGCTTGGGGCGTTATGCACTTGTTTTTTGTGCTTCTACCCATTGTCTGGGGCGGCCTCCCCGGTTGACCAGTTCTGGCTGGTTTGGGGTGGCATGCTCCGGCCCTTTGTTTGAACCTCGCCCTCCCCCCTGATCCCCTCGCGGCCTGATTGGTCGTTCTTCGGCTGTGTTAGCTGCTGCGCTGGGCAGCTCCGATTGGCTGGGCGAGGCTTTCCTCTCTGTTACTACTCACCCCTTTTCAGCTCTGCCTCTAAGCCGGTTTTGTGGTACATGTAATGCGTCTCACTTTACATGTACCCTAGAGAAGGCTCATCTTTTTCCTTTCTGCGCGGTTGTATTCCAAACTAAATTTAGACGAAGCGCGGAGAAAGCTAGACAGAGATTAGAGAATATATTCAGATATAGACCTTGCAAAGCTAGAGATTAGAGATCCAGCAGCCAAATATAAAAGCATGCAAGCTCGACCCGATCGTTTCGACTGATTGACCACTGGTAAGCGCTGTTTGTTGTATGCACACACTGTGACCAGGCCGAGTAGCAGTGCGCCCCAACACCAGGCAAGGCAACGACAGTCCAGTGCATCCCAACGCCTGGCCCATGCAGTTTTACTACTCAGTGCGTCCCAACGCCGGAAAGTATCAGTATCATACAGTTATAGGACCATTAGAGCATAATTGGACTGTGTAGGGCGGCGACCCAACCGAAAACAGTCCACACACCGTGTTTCGGGAAATATTGTTGTCGAAATCCGACGACCGGAATTTTATGGGATTAAAGGGCCTGTCAACTTAAGCTCATTAAGTGGAGCCCGAGTAACCTCCCAGTGAAAAATGATTCATGGATTCCACGTGGGTTCCACGTGGCCATGTGGAATTTAAATGTTTCTTTAATTTTTGCAAATTAATGACTTAAAGATGACATAATGGTATGCAAAGTATTTTTTATGCACTATTTTTTAATTTTTACTGTCCTAATGTTGATGTGGATTTTACAAGGAATTCATGAGAAATAAGCGTATATTGATTCAACATGGAATCCACTTCGATAAAAAAACTGTGACACACCACATTAAGACGTTTTTATGAAATTACTATAATTAATTATTATATTTATATGCTTTTAAGTAAAAATTAATATCTTAAAGCTAAATTATAATCAGAAAATAAGATACTGTTTGTTAAAATAGACAAAATAGAAGTGAACAATAAAAAACGTTTCGTGCTTTTTAAAATTAAATTTATTTTATTTTATATTCGTCAATGTCTTGGTTCAAGGCCTTGAAAGATAAATTGCCTTGTTTATGGCTATTTAAGCACCTTAAAAATTTTAGTAGACGTAGCCTATAGGCAATAACTTATAAGGCCATGGCCTCCATGGGATTAGAAATTAGATAAATCAGTATTTCATCATAGATAGGCCTAATACTTTTGGTAAAATCCATCCATGATAAATTTATTTAGGCTTATCCAATTTCTAGGAATCCCATGGCCATGTCCATAGATTGGCTACTCATTTTTTAAACTTAAATAGTCCTTTAGAAGTTCATAATTTCCTCTTAGTCCTACCTATTAGTCTTATCTATTTATGTATGCTTATTAGGCCTATTTTAAGCTAGGCCTAGGCCTATAACTATCAATTTAGGTCCTTCTATTTTAATTAAGGTTAAGACTAGCTTGACTTTGTGAATTGTGACTAGTCAATCTAGTTAATCTGTTAAAAATCTATTCATTTATGATTTTCTTCAAAAAAGCCTGTTAGCGTCTTTTAGACTTGTTGCATTTTTAAAAACAATATTATTAATCATTATAAATAATTCTTTGCAATTACACTTGCAACCTGTTTTTGGCATAGCTAGCCTAGCAGATCCCTAAGGTTGCTATTATAAATAAATAATGATTATTGTAAATTTGATCTGATTTAGGCCAAGTCTAGAATTTAATAGCTATAGGGCATAGCTTTTAAGATTAGGCCTAATGTTTAATCATACTATTTTTTTTATTAGAGGCAGGGGGTTGTGTGCACCCTGGCACACGTTAAGCGACATAGGCATACAACTGGCGAGAGGCATTGCTGCCCATTCCATTAACTCCCTTGAGCAGGCACACAAGCGTGCGGATACGTATGCAGGCACATTTACATAGTCCGAGTGTACAGTGGCCCTAACTTTATTTATTGTTAGGCATGTATACTTCACTGTGCCTTGGGGGTTGGCTCTCAAGGCCATTAATTGCACAAGCAGAGAGCCAAGCCAAGATTCCAATTCAGCCCCAAATTAATGTGACTGCACTTAGAATCGAGCCTAGGTCGCTGGCACACCAGAGCAGCTATGCTACCGCTTAGCTACAGCCCCCCTTTTAATCATAATAGGCCCGCAAATATAAAAAAAACATGCATTGCTTTGCCTAAATACTTTATAGTCTAAAATCAATTTTAAAATAAAAAATTAAATTTTTAGAAACATATATTAATTTTTTGTACTTATTATTTTAATTTTATTAATTTAATTTTATTGATTGACTTGGGTAGGGTTTTCTTTTTTGCTAGAGACAAGGTGCAAAATCATACCCTATGCTCACTTTTAGGGTTTTATGATTTTAAGGCTTAAAATGCAGTTTCTTTTTTTTCTTATATAAAGGCAGTGCAAAAAAGGCTTCAACAGAAAAATAGGTAATGAGATCACACCTAAACTGTATCATCAACTTTTTAATTTCAATTTTCAAGGTGCAATTTTTAAATTTAGGGTGCATATGCACACTTTGCGCTTAAAAAATAAACCTAGGACTTAGGCCTAGTTAATTTTAAAATAAACTTTATTTTATTTTATAAGTATTCATCATTAAATTAGTTTTATGAATTATATCAATATTATTTATCAATCTTAATTGGCAACAATTATTTTTCTATTTCATTTCAGCCTAACATTACATGACCCATCCTCAAACTTGGATGTCACCTTGGTCTTGCATTTGAAGAAGCTTGCAAAGCTACTTGGAATTTGAATTTAATATCTCAAATGCTACCTTTTGTGAAGCAATGGTAAGTTTTAGTTATAAACTTATTTTTTTCTGTCATCAAAATCTATCAAAATCTATTACAAAATCTGTCATCAATCTGTTATAAAATTCTGTAATTTAACCCCTTTCTTTTCTAAGGTTGCTCACCTGACCTGAAGAAGCAGCATTCTGGCAATTGGCAGCAGCATGTTTCTGACTGTTCTAATTCTGATGCATTATATTATTGTTAATTAATGCTATTGACAATGTCAATTTCAAATTATATATTATATCATATGCGCAGTGCAACTCTAAAGATATCAATATTTACATCAGTGTGTTTATTCTTTGTGTGCCAGTGACTCACTACTGTACATAAATACACCTTACATCGTTTTTGAATATTGAATTTTGAATTTTGAATTTTTGTGCAGAAATATTTTTGGCTATAGCTAGTGTTTTATCTGTGTTTCAGTTTCTTTTATATGGTATTGAGATCTGGGGTTCGTATGAAATTTTGAGATCTGGTATTATTTTGAGATTTAGGATGCAACAATTTATTATGGCAACCAGTATAATGGCTGCTTATTCAATGACAATGTGGATTCTATGTGAAATACATAATTACTTCCATATGGATCTTCCATGTGGAATCCATATCTTGATTCCACATGGATGGACGGAGACAAATGCACATATGGATTTCATATGAAAAATCCACATGGAATCCATATCATTTTTTTCACTGGGCTATGTACACAAATGATACGTCATTCTGCTCACAGTGACAACAGGAAGCTGGATTTGGCAAAAAAGTGACAAAAATTGGACCTGGGATAGAAGAGAACAAGCTAAAGGGGATAATTAGGGACTCCGAATTAATTACGAGCTGAAGTTTAAATAATCGTCCAATAAATAATTTGGTTCAATAAATTATTTTTAATATGATGACTCAATAGCCGATTCCTCAGAGGGGATCGAAAATGAAAATGGGATTTTGTGTAAACTTAAAGATAGTAAGAATTTAGTATATTTAGATTGTAATAAAAATAGAAAAGATCAACATTTATTGCTTTTCCGACGCTTTTCGACAAACTTTAGTTATCAACAGGGCGTACTGTTTATTTGGATTATTGTTCAATAAATTATTTGGTTGATCAGGTTCAAACAAGCAAAGTTGAACATTGAAGCAAACATTTCACGTACCTGTACAATCCAATGTGCATGTCAAGGGTATAGAGAAAAAAGAAGTCCGGTTGTAAAGTCAGTACATGCATGTACATTATTGTAGTTGTAGTTGAGAGTGCTCCCACTTTCAACTGCACCCTCAGCAGGCCCGCACCACTGCTGTGTTGCAATTAATTAATTGAGTACATGTATTGAGATTACAGGTTTTTTTAACATGCATCGATTCCAGTATTTTTAGTCAATTTGTTCGCTCTCACAACACTGTTTGCAAGCCAGCAGATGGTCCTGAATAACATGCAGATATTGAGCCCGTTCTATAAAGCCATCGTAAGATAAGATCGTTCTTAGCTCCTATCTCCGCAGTGTAAAAGTTTCGACGAACGATCGAACTTACGCTACGACAGCTTTATACTACGACCCCATTGTTTTTAGCCAATGCTCCAATTAACCCTATGCAGGAAATGTTCTGTGTTCAACGTACAGAACAAAGTAAATTTGTAAACGACACCTGTAGATAGGGCGCGTGTAACACTGGATTTGAGTCTGCAAATGTATATTGGCCAACTTTGGTAGTGCGAAAGACAACTTTAACCTTAATGTTGTACCATTTTTTATTATTGGCGCACTTTAAGCGACATAGGCACACAACCAGCGAGAGGCATTGCTGCCCATTCCGCCGACTCCCCTGAGCAGGCATACAAGCGCGTGGATACGTACGCAGGCACACACTCACACAGGAGTGTACAGCGGCCCTAACTCTATATTATCGTTAGGCATGTACACTTCACTGCGCCTTGGGGGGTTGGCTCTCAAGGCCGTTAATTGCACGAGCAGAGCCAAGCCGAGATTCCAATTCAGCCCCAAATTAATGTGACTGCACTTGGAATCGAGCCTGGGTCGCTGGCACACCAGAGCAGCTGCGCTACCGCTGGGCTACGGGGGGAGTGTTGTACCATTTGCGGAAGGCTTTTTCCATATTTCTTTCAAGAGGTTAGAACAATGATGGACCATAGAACGGCAAGACCATAACGGGATCATTGGGATGATAGCCATTATTGACAACTTTGTTGGTGACAAAACTGTTCATTTCTTTGCTGATAATACCGATCCTCGGGAATTAATTCATCTGCAGGATTTTAGAGGGTCTCCACCTCCCCTTATTGAGAATGCAATAATCCAAATATAAACAGCTTTCCCTGATATGATGACTAAAGTTAGTTGAAACGCGCGTCGGAAAATCAGCTCGTAAATGTTGATCATTGCTTCTATTTTTATTACTTATTAAGAGTTCTCTTCCTCAGTATTAAGAGAGGCTCCTAAATGCTAGCGGTGGCCGATTGAGCTGGTGTCGGCCCGGATCCGGACGATCCCAAATTACTACTCGACCAACAATGAGAGAAGAACACAATCGAAAACCGCATGGCTCTGTATTAAATATTGTGATATGCATTTACGAGTACATACTTCAGTATATACTTTGTTAGTCAGTGTATGTGCAAGGACCACTGTATGTAACAGTTATTATACACTGTTTTATACAGTGGTCCTTGTGTACATGTGTACATGTCCAACTAAAATGCACGTATACACAATTTACGTATTGGAAAAAAATAATAAAAAAGGATCCTACAGCTAAAGTTGGTTTTGCTATAAATTTCGTATTTTTAATTACGGTGACGTCTCATAGTGTACTTTCGGTCTTAAGAATACATTAAAATATTAATTCCAAATTAATTCCTAACTATATTAAAATATATTAAATTAAGAATATATAACAATAATAAAATACTTTAAAATAAATCATAATTTAATCATAATTGTAGCAAAACTTGTAAATATAAACGTCAATTAATAAAAACTAATGAAGTATCTGCCTAATAAAACATTAAGATGTACTTTGTAAGAATTTTTAAGCCAGTGCAGATTGCTACAGCTCGTACGTCATTTTCTCGGCTGGTCGCTGCCGAACACCTCGACTTCGCAAAGAGTCAGCGGCACCGCTTTGTGGCTGTCAATGCGAACAACTTGGCCGTATGCGTGGCACTCGAACGTTCGCGCGGAAAAGTAGCCGTCGGAACGATAAGAAGCGCATTCGTGGCCGCCAACGCTGATTGAGAAATCGTTGAGTCTGTCAGAGCAGCAATCCAGGCGGTTGTAGATTCGAACCTGCGTTACAAAGGCGGCTTGGCGCATTTGGCCCTGCCACCAGTTGTTGTGCGCACTCTCCGTGTGTGTGCACGAGCCAGCGTGGTAGTCCTGTTTCCGGATGCCATCAAATGCGCGTTTGCAGTCGCCACCAGAGGTAGTTGAGCTCTGACTACAACTATTGAACCTGAGCTGCTCTGCAATTTTATTGAGTTAGGGTCCGTTGCCTTTGTTGACAACTGTGGGATAAGTCTTGAGATCAGAGAACCCCTTTGCGACAGTATTTCTTAATATATGCATATATTGTGAGCTGCGCCTCGCAATGCCCTTGCCCCGACCCCTGCGCTCTCCGCCCCTCCTCTCCCTGCCACGGGTTTATTCTGGTTTGCCCCCTCCGTCTAAAGCTGCCATTCATTTTATTTTCCTCATTTTCATTGGCCCACATTTTCATTGGCTGGCGTCTTTTAATCTCTCGCTCGCTTGGGCTAGTCCAATCATAGGTCTCGCCGCGGAGGCACCTGATTGGCTAGCCTTCCCCCTTCTTTCTCTCTCGCCCTTTAACTCTGTGAGTTTTTCCCCCCACCCCCCAGCCGTGCGTGGCTTAGCCCCACCCAGCCCCCTGCTCTCTCTCTACCACTTGTGCATGCTTGCGAAACTACAACATTGGTTGAGCAGAATAAAATATTAGAGACCACGCCTGTATGAGCGCGACAAGTGACCCCGCCCAGTAAGACAGCTAGTGTTTGTTTTCATTCATTTGTCCTATCTTCATTTCATTATCCACTTCTCTCGCCACCGTCTTCCTTCGGGTCTGCGAAGTGTCTGTACGCCTCCAGACCCGTGCTCACCTCTGCTGCTGCTGAGTGGCTACCTGCTCACACCCTCCTCATCCGAATCTGGCCCTCTCTCCGTGGGGCTGGACGAGTGTCTGTACGCTCCCAGCCTCTCCGCCTCCCCCTCGAAGTGTCCGTACGCCTCAGGGGTCGCCAATCTCTCGCCTATCCCACCCGGCAAGCTCTGGGCAGTCCAGTACCCGAACCCCTGATCACCCCGTCTGCGGCCCGCATGGACGGAAGCAGAAAATGCAACACATATATGTATACTTGTTACGAGGGTATATTGAAAATCCTAGCTCGTACTTACTTGATGGCAGAGATATGTCTTCCTTAACCTTTCCAAACGCCTGGACTTCGCACAAAGTCAAAGACGTCGGCCTCCGATTAACAATTTTGATTGTCTGACCGGCGCCTTCGCACGGGAGCGTCAGCACCGAGAAGAACGAGCTCGGCTCCGAGCGATACGATGCGCATTCGTGACCGTCGATGAGTACGGCAAAGTCCGACAGCCTTTCCGAGCAGCAGTCCAGTCTGTTGTAGATTCGGACGTGAGTCACTTCGCTGGTCTTGGTCAGGTGGCCCTGCCACCAGCCTCGCTCCTGGTTGGTGTGACTGCAGGACTTGTAACTGTAATCTTGCTTGGTGCTGCCGTCGATGGCTCGGTCGCAGACGCCTTCAGCTGAAGTTGAACTCTGCGAGCAAGAGTCGAATGCTAGGCGCTCTGAAATCGGTGCATGGCTCTCTTTTAAGTCTTTTTTTTGAGCTCGAAATGTTTTGGGCAAGCACTTACGAGCTGCCCTATGAACACCCAAACTAACTTTTCTTTCCGTGAGGAGAGCAGCGGCTTTGTACTCGTACGCGCGTAGATGGAAGTGAAATTATTATTTTTTATTTCAAATCCAGATTTTTATCTCACCTCCGATCGCGGGCAGGCTCACGACCTCGCCGAAGACTTGTACTTCACACAACGAGAATGCCGAATCCCTGTGACTTTGAATTCGAAGCACCTCGCCAACTCTGTCAACATTGAATGTGTTATGCGAGAAGGGTTCGCCTCGATAAGCAGCACTCAGATGGCCATCGATATAGATGGAGAAGTAGTCCAGTCGCTCCGAGCAGCAGTCCATTCGGTTGTAGATGCGAATCTGCTTGAAGTGCGTGAGTCGCTCGGCTCGAGCCTGCCACCAGCTCTGGGGCGTCGCCGTATGAGTGCACGAGCCGGCGTGATAGTCCTGGTTGGTGTTGCCATCGATCGCTCGAACGCATTTGGCGTCGTTATGGGTTGAGCTCTGCTTGCACTCAAACAGCTGGATTTGCTGATCTGAAATGACGGAATTCCGTGTTGTAGTGATTCACGGTATTAATACATGCTCGTACAGTGTAGGGTGAACTCTACCGGAGGCGCGAGCCATGGACAATTCGTTGTCACGTGCTGCGACCGCAGATTTTTTCACATGCATTGCTTATAAAGTTAATGCATTGTCCCATGCTGTACGCTCATTACTTAAGGCTACTAAAAACACATTCAATCAGACGAATGAATTTGCATCTAAAAGAAGCAAAAAAGACAAGCCCGCTTACAAACGGCGCCATCCGCAGGTTGAGTAGCACGGTTAAACACCAACGCTGCAAGAAGCAACGATAGAATCATTTTCGATGACATCGTCATCTATATAATAATATATCGGGGCAGTAAGTGTAGTTTAAAGCAATCTTAGTAAGTATGTCTATTGCAAGTTTTATTAGCCACTGCACTCTGCTTGTGAAGGTCAAGTGTATAAGCTGTCAAAACTGGAAGTCCCGTCATCAAAATGGCTGTGCGGCATTGCATTTGACTATTATTTTATACGCTCGTATAGCTTTCAATACTGGTTGATAAGATTCTAGTGGGCAATGACTCAAACTCTTTCTTGGAAAATCTCTAGTCGTTCTGTGTTCATAGCAACAAACATGTACACTGCAGCAAGCGTGCGTAGCAAATGAAGCAAAATGAGCTTCAGTTAAAACCTTCTCAAAGCAGTGATTCGAAGTCTAATTAAAACTTGAGAAACACAAAATAATCTTTTTAAATGGTTCTATATGTATTTACTTTAGTCTTCTAATCTGCTTCTAATCGGGCACACTTTAACAGAGAAAATTGCCGCAAATAAGATTAGCTTTTTAGAAACCTCCAGGCAATAGATAACTATCAAGCTATTGCAGTAGTTACATTAAACTAGCTCAGTTAGGCCATGTCAATTAATAGCACAGGGCGTGTTCATTATCACACACGGTGATTTCCATGGTTACAGGCAATAATTCTGAACTCACAGCAGGCTTTGTATAATCTATATTGCCATGTAATATTTCACGGTTGATTGATCTGCTTCTGCAGACTTGACAACCTCTTTAAATTTCAACCTTTCATTTAAACAGTGACTGACCTCATGGATGTGAATGCGAAAAGCATTGACCAAGCGCGGGATGCCCCAATGGAAGAACTCTATAGGGAGAGGCCCAAAAATCCATCGCCCATATTTTCACTGCAGTTCAGTCTTCGTGTCCTGTTCAGAACCATGGTCCAGGGGAGTCGGCACGGAGACTGACGCAGCTGAGTTTATATTCATTCACTTTTCACAAGGCTATCAGAATTTCAGCGAAATTGTGTTATTATGGCTGACGAAATGTATATACAACCGTCAGGTGGAGTTTTGTACGATCATACCACCAGGGGTTGCTAGGACAATTCTGGCCATAATGAAAAAGCCATTACCCCTAGAAAAAGCCAATATGTATCTGTTCGATAGTTAGACTGCTTCCGGAGTATATTTTGACTGCAGAGTTTTTTGCATATGAGTGTTAGTAAACACATTTAATCTGCTCTAGTTAACGATGAACAAGAAAAACCATGGATTAAAGGACGCTGCGCCGGCGTCAAAAATTTTCTATGCTCTTCGATTTTGTTTACATCTTACTGGTAAATGCATTTGCAACACATGGTATATGGAATCGAGTGGAACTCTAATAATTCAACCTCAGGGACTACTCAAACACCGGGACGGGAAACTAAAATTTTTTTACGAGGCTGGCTGGCAATTAT